>ML784523.1:330347-348699 GCA_009831015.1 Picea engelmannii
TATAATGAATATAAGAAAGGTTTTCCCGGTTGAGGGTTTCCGGTATAAATCTCTGTGTACTATGTGAATGAGCCATTGATTAAATTTTGTTTTGCTTAAGAATCTATATGCATTGCTTTACTTCACAGGTTTAAAACTTACAATTATTATTATTATTATTTTAAATAATATTTTTTTTCAACTTTTTGTTTGCAAATATCAATATAAGTTTATATGATAAATGATTCAATAGTATTTTCTTTTGTCTAGTTTTGGGATTTAGAAGAAAGTAAGAAAACTTGTAATCAAACACACATTTAAATTTTATGAGAATTTTTGTTACAAAGAAAATATCGCCAATGGACAATAATATCTCCCTAGGATATTCCTATTGATCCTAGACAAACAATGGGCTAGATTTCTATGGTTCACCCTAGATACAAGAAAGTAGATTCATAAACCTACCAGGCAATAGAATAATTTCACACCTTTTCCTGAAGGACGTTCATGTGTATTCTGGCTACTGCAGTCCGAAAGTTCCCACTGTAGCTCCCACAACCTACTTCATACACATAAGTGATAGAAAATTCCTTCCTACTTATTTTCTTATTGTTAGAATCCTATATATAACTTTAATCTAACATGATCTATGAAGAAATAAAATAGATTAGAACATTCATAAATGAAATACAAATATTCATAGGGGAAAACCAATTATTTATTAATCAATAAGAGAGAAATACATCAATGCAGTTAACTCAAGGTGTAGATGCATTCCTCCTTTCCCCTTGATCCTTTATTCTCCTTGACTTCTTAACCAAGATAAGAAACCTAACTGCAACTGATGTAGATGGAGAAGTACCTCTGAAAGTTGGCAACATATATCTATAAATGATTCTTCCTCGTGCTCAAGATTTTCCTACTTTATATAGAGTCTTGGAACATGCTTAGGAGATATTCTAGATCTTCTATATACCAATGGAGACTCGAATGATGCGAGTTCCAAGGATCATGCCATGAAGAGCCAAATTATTATTGCATTATATATGAATAATGCTTAGTCACAGGTTGCACTATATATGACTAGTGACATGTCACTTGTTTTCCATGTATGACTAGCATTTCCCTTCAAAAAATAATTGAATACGCAGTGGATCCACTTCATCAATTAGTTCCTAGCCATGAGAAAATACAATGTGGATGTATGTCACAACATACACATAAGGAAGAAAATGAGCACTGAGGAGAGTGCCCCTATAGTCTTCAAAGTACTCATATAAGTGATATATTCCATTAAAAGTTGGGAGGGGTTCTTTGAAGGAAGGATGTGGCCCCAAATCCAAGGTATTCATCCCAAACCTCAATGGGATGATTCTATGACATGTGAATAGATGAGTGGATGTCTAGCATGGTAGAAACTATCTAATTACCAATCATTGAGGTATACCATTAACAGATGCGAGGAGAGCCAATAGAGATGAAAATGGACCCCAAGCTACCTAGTATAATCTAGTGAGTTTGAATAGAGAATATGATTTCTAACACACATATAATTAATTGACCAGGATTAAATGATGTAAACCCATTATCAATTGCGAGGAATCCTACCACTGAGGACAACAAGCTCCAAGGTACTAGATAGTTTCTAGATCCCTCTCCAAGGCAATGTGTTGAAGTCGATAGGAAGGTATCTATCGAAGGAAGGCCTTAATGTATCCCCCATCAATTGACACAAAACATACACTGAGAGATGATGTGAAGAGATATAATCACCAACTATAATGGACACAACGATGTTCAACTCGAAAAGTCAAAAAAATGGTACATGGCCAACTGATGCTTAAACTTCCCTTGAACATATAGCATGAAATAATGATAACTTGGTATAAAGAAACATGAGTAAGACTATTATAGTGATCCAGGTGGACATCGATGCTCTCCCACCTACTCCACTGGCTCAACATACCATTTTCATTTTAACAGTTTTTCTATAGTTTTTCTGGTTCCAAACTTCTAAGGCCATTTTGAGGCCCTAAATGATGTTTTTTTGACATGACAACTCCCACACAATGGCTAATGAAATGAATTGGGACATTCAAAATTTGTACTAATCGTCTAGAACTTTTTGACGAGGTATCAAGTGCCTTAAATGAAAATTGTATGCAAAATTTATGCCCTAGAGAAGTTGATGTATCAACTACTCCCATTGGGGCCCACAAACCTTTTGTTGTTTCATCTTCTAAGGTTAGGGTTTTGTATGTTTAGGGTTATCTCATTTATTCTTTATCTTAAAAAGGACTTGGGATCCTCATTGTAATAATCTTCTTATGAATGGATGTAGCCATCACATCTCTTCTTGTAGAAATTTTAATACAAATTATGTATTGCCTGGATTCTCCCAATCTAACAATTATATGCCACTGTTAAATACATAATCTCTTCTCCTAAAATTCTTGAGGAATTTTAAACACGATCGCCAATTGCAATATCAAGAAGAGAGATCAATCACACATAACATAGATGTTTTACCGGGAAAGCATAAATCTAAAAACCCCACTATCATATATTATGTATATATCATGGATCATGAAACAATATCATACAAAATTCTAATCCAAGAGATCTCAGTACAATATACAATTGTCTCACACTGTCATACAAAAATTGGCAAATGCATGTGCCAATTTACTGCCTCCAGACAACCTGCCTCCTTTGTGCAATCCCTGCTAATGGAAATCCTTGCAATGAATGAAATCCCTCTTGCCTAGGCTGCGCATTCCTAATGGGCACATACAATGTGTGTGTGGTTGCATGATTTCACCCACTAAAGTCACAACTGATAGTCAATATGTCCCTTTCGCCTTCATCTCAACTAGGTCTCCACTGGATCTGACATGCATGTAGTTAACAGTGATAAATCTTCAGTTGCATGTGAGACCAATGATTGTGAATTAATTAATAATTAATTCATTAATCTCTCACTAGTGTAAGTTCAGTTACAACTAGTACAACTGAGCTTAACTCACTTAACTGAGTTAAACTACTTTACAAATCACATAACTACACATATAACTCTGTTACAACTTCGATTCACTCAGTTACAACTAATTCAACTTGCATGTCCCACCAATCAAACTTTGAACTCGAATTTCCTATAGCTAACTAATTTTCCACTTCAGTTAACTATTTCCAAGTGCTCATTGAGAATAGATTAATATTTATTGTCCAAATATTATTAAGGGATAATAATAGTCGACATACATCTATAAACAGAATTTGCTTGCCATCTATAAATAGACATCATCTATAAATATAATTTCCTCATCATCTAAAAATAGACTTCCACCTAAAAATAGCCTGAGGATCCATCCTAGTTTAGGTGCATAATTTTCACTAGGATCTTCTTGTTGAATCTCCACACTCCCTCTCAACAAGAAAGGGATTATCCTTCACCCCGATCCTTTCTCTATGGTATTCAAATTTTCTCCTGGTGAGTGCCTTCATCAGAATGTCTACATCCTGATCTTCCATAGGAATGTACCGAAGAAACATGATCTTCCACTGCACACAATCTCTGATATGATGATACCGGATATCTATATGCTTAGATATATCATGAAACAAAGGATTAATCAAGAGTTTAATGAAACTATGATTATCACAATGAATCACTGTCAGATCTAAATGAGAACCAAACAAACCAACCAAGATATTTCTAATCCAGATATCCTCACATGCATCTTGACTTACTTCCATGTATTTTGCTTCCACTAAACTGAGTGCCATAGATCTTTTCTTTCTGCTATACCAAGAAACAGTTGTAGATCCGATACTAAAGGTCCCCCTTGATGTTCTCTTTCTATTCGTTGGGCTACTTGCCCAATATGCATCTGTGAAGCCATGACACTTCAACTCATCTGTATGTCTGTACCATAAGCCATCCTTAGATGTTCCCCTCAGGTATCTCAAGACATGCTTACCCACCATCCAAAAGAGCTTGGTAGGCTTAACCATCGCTTGACTCAGCTAGTTAACCGCATAGAAAATGTCCGGTCTTGTGTTCACTAGATACATTAGCGAACCCACTAACTTTTGATAGACAGTATCATCCACTACCTCTCCAGAAGTAGCATCCTCTTTCCTCCATTTTCCTAGAAGAGGAGTATCCATGGGTTTGCAGCCCTCCATGTGAAACTTACCCAGTATCTCCCTTGCATACTTTCCTTGAGACACAAAATGTTCACCATCTCGCTGCTATATTTCCAATCCAAGGAAATAATGAAGGAGGCCCATATTCTTCATATCAAACTCCTATGCAAGATCCTCCTTGCACGAGTGTATCAACTTCTCATCACCAGTCAGTATTAAATCATCAACATAAAGAACAATGATTAAAAGATTACCCTCCACCACTACATCAACCCAAGTGGGATCCTGCACTACTTCTTGAAAGGAGGATGGTTCAGTCACAATAAATTTTCTCATGAGATCCATGTATCCAGTAAATCAATCAGGAGACTATCTTTGTCTGCGCTATGAAGTAGGGGCTCCTACATTCTGTGCAACATCTAGTCTCAATCTATCAGCTTTCATGGTGCGCTTTCTGCTATTTCTGATGGATGGCTCTGCATGAGTGGCTTCCTCCACTCCATGAACCTCCTCATGTGGTTGATCCACATCTTGAGACTCATCTTTTGGAACCAACAGTTCCTCCTTTGCATGCAAGTCTATCTCCCTCTCAAGAAACAACCGCATGTCTTTCCCCTCATCGAATTTTATATCCCGTCACATAACAATCATCTTACTATTAGGAAAATACACATGATAATTATGGGGTGTTTTTGTGTACCCCACAAATATCCCAACTTCAGCAGTCGACTCCGTCTTCTTCCTGGCATTCTTGGTCACATGCACATAAACATATGAGCCAAAAATCTTAAAGTGAGAAACATTTGGTTTCTTACCAGTGAAAGCTTCTTCAAGTGTACTCATGCCAAGTACTCTATGAGGACAATGGTTTTGCACATAAACTGCAGTGTTTCATGATTTTGCCCACAAATGCATTGGTAGGGTCTGACACTACTACCTATGGGCGGATTATTCCATGAAATTTTTCCACGTTTCCATTATTTTCATGTTTTTTTTAAATAGGGTGGTATTTTAGTCGATATTTCCACGAAAGTTCATCGATATGGCCACAAAAATGTTTTTTTAACTTGGTCAGTATTTTTGTGGAAATTTCCATGAAAGTTCATCGCTATTACCATGAAAATTTTTCCTATCTCATTGGTCGGTGTTAACGGCTAGTTGACTAGTTGATCTATATATACGCGACTTTAAGAGACTTTGTGACACAATTTCTATAGTTGTGACACTGTTCGTGGCTTCTGTTTGAGCTGTTTATTTTTTCTGTCACCCATCGGTTGAACAAATCCAATTCTCAATCTACATTGCTCGGATTTTGAACTTGCAAGGTTAGTATGTTTTTTTTATTGATGTACTCATTTAACTTGTAAATTTTTGTTCAAATGTCAAAATTTCATTTAGTTTTTTTTTTCCTTGATAATATATTATATGTGTAGTACCATATTTCATGTCTTTGGTTTTTGGATATAGTTAGTATATTCTATGGAAAAGGGTATCTGGATTCCATAATATTCTAGGTTTATGGAATCCACATACCCTTTTCCCTTCAATTGTAACTAGAATGTCTCTCTCTTTTCATTGATAAAGATATGGAAGTGCTCTTGAAACTCAACCCTGATCGGTGAAATGATATTAATTGATTGTAATTTTCTTCTCTCTTTTATTTTCAAGAACTAACAACAAAACACCAACAAAGCTTGATTGAACCTTTGATACCACATGTTACATCCCTAGTACCCAAATGGGATCAGACTTGCATAAATTGAAAATAATATAATAGTGACAATAATGGACATTTTATGTAGATGCAATTCAACACGTCATAATTTGAACCAACCCAACCCAATTGTGGATGACAAGTGGTTGGCATTCTTTTTTTAGTGGTGAATTTCAAAGATTGGCATTTTGTCTACAAAACAACTTAGAGGCTAGTGTATGGTGTCGAGTGATTCAAGTTTGATAAATTTTTACCACTTTCGTTAAATGGTGTGTAATTCTTTTCAATGGTGATTCAGTACACACTACTCTAAAGTACAAATTGAAGAATATCAATCTTAATAGTTAATTGATAATAAAAATAAAGCATGTCAAAATTTCTTAGAAGAAATAATTGTGAGGATTGTAGGTCACTGTAAATAAACATATCATAATCCAAAGGAGTAGCTAAAATATCATGAAGGAGTAGCTAAAATATAAAAATTTGACAACTTACTATTTGGTATGGTGTAGGTAAAACAATTACTTGTCGGGACAAGGATTTGTCACTATGAACGAAAATGACAGGAATCTTGCTCAGTTAAGAGCAACATTAGAGGCGAGGGGTGATGGAAAATGTTATTTCCCTTGCTATGATTGCAGAGGATTGAAAAAAAAAACACTTTTAATAACAACGACTCAAAGACATTGCAGGGAGAAGGGGCACGCCAAAGGGGGTTATGAATATCCTCCCTTGGTAAGAGGATTCAATATTTAATGTATTCTCTGTAATAATCAACATGTCATGAATTTTAGTAATATTTCTTATCAGGATTTTTATATATTCTATACACAAACTTTTCTACGTTGTTTTTAAATATATAGATGATGCCCCCAAAATGTCTACCTCCAGAGATTTATTTTGCCAAGTACTAGCAAAAATACTCCTTTACACCTTGCCTATGGAAGTTGGAATATATTAGAAATCGTCAAGGTACAAAAATTATTTATGTATGCCATATTATATAAATATTTGGTTAATTTCATTTTGTCCCATTAATTAGTGTTAATTTCAATTTGTTGATGTTTCATGAATGTCGTTAAGGTAGGAATGGGCTTCCACGAGGAATGAAAAGTTACCCGATGAAATTCAATAGATTGCCATACTACGAGAACCTACAAATAGTTCATCTGTTTGATACAATGCATATCAAGAAGAACATAACAGAATTGTTATGGAGAATATTAGATGGAAGGACTAACAAAGAGATAGTTGGAAAGATATGTTGTGACATACAGGAAGCTAAGAACGCATTGCAAAGTGTTATTATTAATTCTAATGGTGATGGTCGTGAACAAAATACTAGTCTTCCTTGGTTATTGACAGAGCAACAGAGCAATATTTTAAAAGAGGTCATTCAAAAAATTAGGTTTTCGACGGGGTTTTCGTCGAACATAAAAAATATTATAATGAAAAAGGTGATTTTGGTGGGGTTAAAACACATGAATGGCATACATTCATTAAGTTAATTAGTAGGTTATAATATATTTCCTTATTGGTACACATTTTTTGGAAATAAATAATAATTATTTGTTTTTTTTATAGTATGTTCTACCTTTATCTCTCCCAGACGACATTGACAACAACATAAAACAAATTATTTATGTACTTGGAAAATACATGAGGTAAGTATTGTTTTATAAGGAAAATGTACTTCTTATGTGATTTGTAGAGGAACTTATTGACATATTATGTTTTATCTGCAATCTTTTATCGACATTTGTAGGTGGTTATCATCAAAAGAAATCCATAAAGAAGATATAAGGTATTGGAAGAGAGAAATTCCCCGACTAATGTGTCAAATGCAACAATATCTACCTCCAACATTTTTCAATGCACAAGAACACTACCTCATACACCAAGTTGAGGAGATTGAATTATGTAGACCAATACACACAAGGTCGATGTGGATGGTGGAGAGGCAGTTGAAGTCACTAAAGACTTTTGTTAGACAAAGAGCACGTCCGAAGGGTTCTATGGTTGAGGGATATATGGTATATCGATGCATGGTGTATATTAGTCAATATATACCTAAATTAGCAAAAAATATGAATGTGCCTCACATTTGGCATCTCGACTCCATCAACAAATTTGAAGGGGAGGTCCTATTGGGGAAAGGCAACATGAGGACTGTGAAAGGTAATTATTAGATGTTGACATAGATTTAATATATTACACATTTATTAAATTATTCCTTTATTAACAATAGCTAATTAATGATATTAAATTGTTATGCTATCATATAGTTGCTTTAGAGTGAGATGCTTTACATTTATACATTGCAAACAACCTTGATTGGATGGAGCATTGGATAGAATATATTGAATAATAATTTGGTAGGTTATCATGGGAAGGGGTGAGTAAGATGATTAAAACAACGCATTGTCATCGAGATCAATTTCCTAATCTTACATCAAGGGAATTTGATTTAGCCTTTGGTTTAAAAGATAAACAGGCAAGCAAAATTTTATACCCACATTTTCCTATTTTTTCCCAATTTTTCAATGTATTTGGTTTGTTTAATTTATGAAATATATATTTACTAACTCCTATATGAGGTTTATTAATTGGCAATGTATTTTTTACTTGTTGTCCATGTTGCAGTTGAAACATCACAAGGCTATGTGGTGTGATGGTCGTAAATTTCGTATCAAAATGTTGGATGATAAGATGAAAGCCTCGGATTGTGGGATAACTGCAGTATTTAAGGTCACCAAAATTTCCTCTAGAAGTGACAGAAATCCGGAAGAAACTGAGAATAGGTACTATGGGCATTTTGAGGATATAATTGAGTGTGATTTTAATTCCTTTAAAATAGCTTTTTTTTAGGTTAAATGGTACATGATACAAATGCATGAACGTGATCTTGAAAGCACTATTATTGAGAATGATAATGGATTTACCATGGTTAATACAAGGTGATTTGAACTGGGTACACAACCTTATGTTCTTCCAAGTCAATGCGAGCAATTATTTTACTCAGAGGTACCTGGTAAAGCAGGTTGGTCAGACGTTGTTAGATATGATCCAAGAGGAAGACTAGTAAAGTATAATCATGTAGCTGAGAATGAAGATAATAATGAGGAACAAGATCATGATTATGAAGATCAGGAGCAGGTGGCTCATGTAGTCGATGTGTCAGACGAAGAAGTTGAAGAATTTGATCATCCAAATGTAGGAGACGACAATGTCATTGACGATATCGATAACTATATTAGGGAAAATGACGTTGATGATGACGTTGATATGAATGAGCCTTTCACCAATATCGATTCTGAAACAGATCTTGATACAGATGTTGAGATGGATGAAGAAGAATATGACTGATATTTAATTTTTGAAAAGAAGAGGTATGTGTTTATATCTTTTATATGATATTTATATGTTTTTATTTTGTATAATATAGTATATGATACATGTTCTTTAGAATTTCAAATTAGGTAATATGGGGAAATTGAGAGTGATGTGAGGGGGGGGGGGCATAATTAGAGCTTCCACCTTCATGTGGTTGCCCCTGTTTAGTAGATAATGAACTATTCTCGAAACCAAGAGGAGCTCTGCACGACTGTGCCTAATCATACCAACAATGTAGGTATGTCCATCACCAATTCATCATGTAAACCATAAACCCTAATTTAGTGGATTCATCAATTTGTTCCCAGTGAATGGATGTGTTGTTGTTGACATGGAATGGGACAACAAAATTACCTTCTTAATTTTCTTCCTTCACTTGATGTGGGCCTGGTCATTCCTAGCCTTGAATTGAAATTTTCCCCTAGTCTTAGTCATTACCCATTATGACACTTGCCACCCAACGATCATTAGATCAAAAGGTTGGAGGCATATGGGCATTGGGATCATGAGGATTTATAACCCTACAGTAACAAGATACATTAATTGAACTTTGACTAGATTGAAAGGTGTGTGCAATTAAAAATACTAACAACCCAAAACTAAAAGGGATCAATACACAGACTGTTAATGAGTGGTGATCTGGCCGTGTGTGTAGAAAGAGTTCTAGCACCTTCAAAATTATCATTCTCCAAATATCTTATACAAATTTTACAAGGAAATTGTACTAGAACTAGACACGAGCAACAATGACCTGTGAATGGGGCCAACATTGAAAGTTTTTCAAACTGTTTCTGTATGCATTGAAATTTGACATGGATAGAGTATTCACATGCCTTAATGATATGGGAGGGTTTATGGACTCAAATTTGACTCACACACCCACTTTCTTCCATCATCAATTCATCATGTAAACCATAAACCCTAATTTAGTGGAGTCATCGATTTTTCGGATTTTAGTGTTCCCAATGAATGGATGCATTGTTGTTGACATGGAATGGAACAACACATGTTCAAATTCTTAATTTTATTTCTTCACTTGATGTGGGCTTGGTCATTCCTAGCCTTGAATTGAAAGTTGCCCCTAGTCTTAGTCATCACCCTTCAATGTGAAGTTACCCCTGATGTTAGAATCATCTTCATCATTAGTAGAAGGATGATTAGGATGATTTCATTGATACAAATAATATTGACATTTTGAGTGATGTTGCGCATAATGTGAATTCAATTTTTTTACATAACAATTACAATAATTTGAGCATATAATGTAAACTAATGTTAAAATATATGGAAGAAGTTTTTTAAATGGAAACATTATTTGTGAGTTTTTTTTTTTTTTTTACCAAAACAAATTATTTTTCTTCATTACTACCATCATCACCCTTTCCATCAACATATTCCCCATTATTATTAGATTCATTGTTTCCTTCAATTTTATCTTTATCATTATGCCAATCACCATTAATGGATACTTAATGGATCCAATGTTGAAACTTAGAGTAGTAGAATGATATTATCTTTAGTGAAGATTTGATATAGATGAAATGCATCACCTCCTTTCACCATTATCTGCACAAAATGGGATTTCATTAAACATTATATCATTCAACACTAAATATACCTTATAAAAAAACAAAAAACCCTTTCTCACCCATCTTACTTATGAAAGAAACAAATATTTGATGGATTATTTAGTGAACTCAAACCTCTCTTAATACATCCCTAGATTTTTTAATGAAATTTGTGAAGATTTACAAGGCAACATGAACCCAAGGGTTACCAAAAAATGGCAAGAATGTTTGCAAGGAATCTAAGTCAACGATTTATGTACCATGTCTTTATTAAACTTGAAATGAAAATCTATGTGCATTTCTCATTATTCCTGCAAAAACAAACTTTTTGAGAGTAAAGTTGGGAGCCCGCCCATTGTTGCATGCGATCATAGTTGGGAGCCTGCCCATTGCTACATGCGACCATAGTTGGGAGTCATAGTGTGTTAGGAGGAGCCTGCCCATTGTTATCATTGATTTGGAGATCACTGTGCACGTGACCAAGGGGAGCATGCGACCAAGGAGATCATTGTGCAGGGAGGAGGGAACACATAGGGCACACAGAGGGAACACTGTGCATGGCACACAAAGGGCACATTGTGCAGGGAGGAGAGAGCACACAAAGGACACATAGAGGGCATTGAGTTGAGGGCACATGGAGGAGATACATTGTGAGGGCACGCAGAGGGCACTGAGTCGAGGGCACACATGAGGGCACACAGAATGGTGAGTACCTCTATTCCCTTATACTGTTGTGTGTTTGGAGTAGGCTAAAAAGGTATGCAAGATTGAGATTCAAGCACATGTCCTAAAGCCTTTTTTTTCTTTTTACAAAAACCTATTGAGTGCTAGTCAAACATAGACAATAAACTCAATTAGATACTAAACAATTCTTCCACAGATATTCAACCACCATACTATAAACAAATGAATCCATAGTACAAAACATACATTAAAACTCAGAAACTTGAAATAGGTATGGATTTTGGAACATTGGGAATGAAATATTCATGAATAATGCATCGTGCACGAGGCTGAAGGTCTTTTTTTTTCCTAAGGGGAATTAAACCATTTAGTTACAAGATCACAACAATGACATAAATTAATTACTCATCACCAAAACACAATCCAACCGAGCTTGTGCAAATGGTAAGGAGGGAAATGGATGGGAGAAAAGAGATTGAAGCTCAAAACTCTATAAACACAACAACCCTGTCACTTATGAAACTATGCAACTATATTGCAACACTATTGTTACTGCAGTTGCCGCTACTCTGGTTGCCGCAACTATAATGTTGTTACTACAGTTTCTTCTACTCTAGTTGCCACAACTATATGCAACTATATGAAACTATGCAACTATATGAAACTATATGCAACTTTATGCAAAAATGCAACTTATGCAACTATATGCAACTTATCATCGGACTTGTGCAAATATAAATGAACTATAAATGAACTACTCATCATAAAGACACAATCCAACCAGGCTTGTCCAAATGGTAAGGAGGGAAATGCATGGGAGAAAAGAGATTGAAGCTCAAAACTCTATAAACACAACAACCCCGTCAATTATGTAACTATGCAACTATATGCAACTTATGCAACTATATGCAACTTATGCAACTATATGCAACTATGCAACTATATGCAACTATATGCAACTATATGAAACTATATGCAACTATATGCAACAATTTCGTATGCAACTATATGCAACTAGGAAACTATATGCAACTATATTACAACTATATGAAACTATATTGCAACTATATGCAACTATATTGCAACAATTTCATATGCAACTATATGCAACTATATGCAACTAGACAACTATATGCAACAATGCAGATTATCATGTTTTTTAGTGACTATATGAAACTATATCCAACTATATTGCATCTATATTGCAACTATATGCAACTATATGCAACTATATGCAACTATGCAACTATATGCAACTTTATGCAATTATATGCAACTATATTGCAACTATATGCAACTATATTGCAACAATTTCGTATGCAACTATATGCAACTATATGCAACAATTTCGTATGCAACTATATGCAAATAGGCAACTATATGAAACTATATTGCAACTATATTGCAACAATTTCGTATGCAACTATATGCAACTAGGCAACAATTTCGTATGCAACTAGGCATATATGCAATTGTATGCAACTATATGCAACTAGGCATATATGCAACTGTATGCAGCTATATGAAACTAGGCATATATGCAACAATTTCATATGCAACTGTATGCAACTGTATGCAACTATATATGAAACTGTAGGCATATATGCAATTGTATGCAATTGTAGGCATATATGCAACAATTTCATATGCAACTATATGCAACTATATATTAAACTGTAGGCATATATGCAATTGTATGCAATTGTAGGCATATATGCAACAATTTCATATGCAACTGTATGCAACTATATGCAACAATTTCGTATGCAACTATATGCAATTATATTGCAACAATTTCGTATGCAACTATATGCAACTATATTGCAACTATTTATGTATGCAACTGTAGGCATATATGAAACTATATGCAATTATTTATGTATGCAACTGTATGCAACTAGGCATATATGCAACAATTTCATATGCAACTAAGCATTTATGCAACTGTATGAAACTATATGCAACAATTTCGTATGCAACTATATGTAACTATATTGCAACAATTTCATATGCAACTATATGCAACTATATGCAACTACAACTATATTGCAACTATATGAAACTATATTGCAACAATTTCGTATGCAACTCTATGCAACTATATGCAACTATATCCAACTATGCAACTATATACAACAATGCAAATTATTATGTTTTTTAGTGACAATATGAAACTATATGCAACTTTATACAAAAATGAAACTTATGCAACTATATGCAACTTATGCAACTATATGAAACTATATGCAACTTTATGCAACAATGCAACTTATGCAACTATATTGTAACTATATGAAACTATATGCAACTGTGTTGGTACCACAAACGTATATTGGAACGATAACTTATCTTCTTCTTTTAACGAGTGTAGATACCACCAAATAGGTATTTTTCGGATCTATCTTCCTCGAGTGATGATCAAGATATACTAAGAGAGGTTGAAAGTGAGATGTGTTGTACTGGATCTACCGGTTCTAGATCAACTAGATCTGAAAAGGTAAGGAAAAGATTTCTTATATGCATGAAATTTCTTATTTCCAATGGAGGGTCATGTAATTATGATGTTGAGAGCATAGGTAACATTGAGTTTCCCTTGAGGTATAAACATCTAGTGCAACGATGGGCACCTAAGGAGCTACTTGAAGTGGACACAGATTTCTTCATCAGTGGGAGGATGTATCACATTGCTCCTTTGTCCTTACATGGATTTGGGTTATTTTCCATGGATGGCATAAAGGTCAGCTATGGAACTGTAACTGAATTGATGGAGTATGTCAGACCATTATACAAATACAATCACTGGTTGATGTTAGTATTATATACGTGAAGTATGCGGAGATACAGAGTTGCTGCAAATTATATACAACTAGTAGATAACAATTAAAATAAAGGGGCAACTATGTATATTGATGGAAGACCAAAAGCTACTCGAAACATTGCGGGCTTTATAAATAGTACATGACCAATGGCAACAACTAAGAAACCGAATTGCATATCTGAGGGATGCGAAGGAAATCATATATTTGTATGTGCAACAAAAACAATAGTTCCAGGTGAAGAGTTGTTGATCGATTATAACTTAAATTGAATAGACGGAGGGGGTGCGGCTAAGGGGGTAAATATATTACATACCATTCAACTGAAGCTTTCATCAATCATTGTTACAATTTATCGCTGCAATATTTCAATTTTTTACTGCATATATTTCATTTTTCATTATTTATTTTTTGATATTACTGCTATATTACATTTTTTTAATGTTACAATTACTTTCATAACTCTTATTGATTAATTTATTGTGTGAACATCTATCCAGGGTGACCGTGAGATATCATAGGCTACATCTGTCCAGGGTGATCGTGGAAAGGCACCCACTGTGCCTCGGCAAGTAAATGTTAAATATAGTAACAACTTATGACTACAACAACTAAATTTCAGAAATTTCATTATTTTTTTTTCTGATATTACTGCAATATTCCATTTTTTTAATGTTACAGGTGAATTTCATAACTTTTGTTGATTGATTTATTGTGTCAACTTCTGTCCAGGGTGACCGTGGCAGGAAATCATCTGCTACATCTGTCCAGGGTGACCGTGGAAAGGCACCCACTATGCCTCACTAGGTAAATGTTAAATACAATAACAACTTATGACTACAACAACTAAATTTATGAAATTTCATTTTTTTTTCCTGATATTACTGCAATATTTCATTTTTTTAATGTTACAGGTGAATTTCATAACTTTTTTTGATTGATTTATTGTGTCAACATCTGTCCAGAGTCTTTGGAAAAAAATCACCTGCTACATCTGTACAGAGTGACTGGAAAAAAATC
Organism: Picea engelmannii; assembly: GCA_009831015.1. NCBI lineage: Eukaryota > Viridiplantae > Streptophyta > Pinopsida > Pinales > Pinaceae > Picea > Picea engelmannii. The sequence continues at coordinate 345,671 of ML784523.1, forward strand.
ACCAGCTACATCTGTCTAGGGTGACTGTGGAAAGGCACCCGTTGTGCCTCACTAGGTAAATGTTAAATACAGTAACAACTTATGACTACAACATATAAATTTCTGAAATTTCATTATTTTGTTTTTGATATTACTCCAATATTTCATTTTTAAATGTTACAGGTGAATTTCATAACTTTAAATACAATAACTAATTTTGGGGTAAGTGGCATCTTCACATATTTTTATCATCTATGACAGTTTCATATCCATTTTTTTTGTTTTATATTTTCTATATGATCTGATAAAGTAAAGTTTTTGATTTGTAGGAGTTTTTAAACCCTATGCGTTGAGAACCTACCCATCCTGCAACTGCTATAGGTAGCATTGATGGTCCAATGCAAAAAAAATGTCGACATAACAAAGTGCAAGTGAGGCGTTTTGAGCCTCCTAAGGTTCCCCTTGAATCCATTGATGAGCGCAATGATTTTGACCGACATGACACGCTAGAGCATGATGAGCTGGAGCCTGAGACTCCACATGAATCCGGAGAGGAATGTAATGTAGATGGAGAGGAAACTATTCTGCAGGGAGCAGAATGAATTAAAAGCACCAGATCACTAGATGTCACCTTTCTGGTGGATGACGCATGTGTTCCGATCAAGATTAAGAAGATTGCAGGTAATTGCTAATTAATTGATTCATTTTTTTCATGAAATTGAAGTGGACATTTGTTGAGATTATTATAAATTAATGGATAACACGTTTCTGTAGGAAACAATGTTTTCTATAGAAACTTAAATGAAAAAGCATTGGAGTTGTTTGGCCCCACCATTTACACACGGTGGAATGACCAATATAGAAAAAATAAAGATGATTTAATATACCACATGGTAAAATTGTTCGACAACACTTTCAACAAGAAAGTGGTTACAAAGTTAGCCAACGAGAATTTAAAATATACCAGGGCCCAGTATAGGGAGAAATTGCAATTAGACCTCAAGCACGAGCACCCTCCCATGGTTCTAGAGAAAGAGTGGAAGTCCCTAATAGAGGATCCAAAGGAGAACTTGTTTAAAAAACAAGGAAGACATCCACGAGCTAGTCAAGCAAGGTACAACACATGTCATATTATCAGTGAAATATGATCATTTATGTTTTTCTTTCCTGTTTTAAGTAACAATTTCGACATCTATTTTTTTTCAAAAATTCCATATGTAGGCTACCAGACACCTCCAAAGAAACCAAGGCCAAAGTGGAAAAACACAGGCAACATAAACTAGGCCAAGGTGGCTATGTAAAACTAAAATCCTGAATCGTAAGATTTAAATGATTAACTGTGGTTAATATTTATTTAACAGTAGGGAAAAAATATATGTTTTTGTTATTGGTATTTTTAATGGTGTTATGCATTGCAGTTAAATATGTTTGACACTTCTGCCACCGAGGAGGACCTAAATCTTGGTTACAAGCCTAGTTTTAAAAGTGTTATTGAATATAGAAAAATCTTGGGCCAGAATCCTATCTCCCCAGCCACGCAGGTAATTCAAATGAATAAAGAAACCACAATTGCTAGTCATTGTAAAGTCTCTTCATATTTTATTATATCACCCTTAACTAAGTATTTATGTTTGTTTTCAAGCAACAGTGCTATTGCAATAGTGAATCTAGCAGTATTCAACAGACACCACGTCATACAAGGGTGCACATGTCCAATGATAGTGGAGAGCACAATACCCATTCCGGTATGTATGCTTCAAAATTAGAAATATTTACTGTGATTGTAGATATTTATTTCCTGACATATACTTATATATTATCTTCTCAAAATTGAAGATCATGTAGCTTAGGAGGGTGAACTGTGAGAGGAACCAAGTGGACAAGAAATTAACGCACCAACTGTCACATCTACACAGACAGGTAAAGAGCAATAGTGTAATGTTAATCAAAATAATGAATTAGTCATTTCAATTATATTTCAACATATAGATATGATAATTTTCTTTGTTGCAGTTCATGACCCTGAACAGATGCCTCGACGCCCTTCTCAACGATGTACCAAAAGTATGGTACATGAGCACATGGAAACACAAACAATAGAAGGACAAGGCACACAAAATACAATGTCCTTGGATGATTATGATACCCCAACTGTCAATTTTATGAATGTAAAAAAACATAAATCAAAGAAAAATTAGATATATAAATTCATGACTTGTATTTGGATGTTTATATGTTCATATATTCAATGTTAATATGTTCATATGTTTTGATGACTATCGTAGTTATGCATGAATTTCTATATGTTTTCAATATAAATAAAATCATTTGTTGGGTATGGGGAATTGAGAGCAATGTGAGGGAGGGGAGGGGCCATATGAGATTCCACCTTCATGTGGTTGGCCCTGTTCAGTAGAGAATAACCTATTCTCGAAACAAAGAGAAGCTCATTAAGGTATGAGGCCACTTAATTTTTTTCTAGAGTATTTTACATAACTAAATGCATGCTTATTTGCTTATATATTATTTACTCATATAAATAATTTTTCTTTTATGATTCATGCAGGTCTTGGTGATGGAAATGCATCTCGTGGACAACTCTTATCAAGTTGTATGGATAATGGATCTGGTGAAAGGACAATGATAAGGTAAGGGTTTTGACATGTTTTTTAAAGTAGGCTTTATAGTAGTAAAAGTTCACAATCCTCATGAAAGGATAGAATTGCATTTTTTGTAGACAAGCATCAATTGTTTTAACAAAGTATGAATCATAGACTGTGGGAAAAACCTTTTTTTGTATTCTTACATTGACCAATACAACTATAACAGATTTTTAGTACAAAGTCTTAACCACACACACACACACACACACATATATATGAACCCTAAGTAAACAAATGATATAATATAAAGGGAGAATATGTACTGATAGGAGTGAATGAAGATAATAATATGAATAATGGAGTGGAGAGTGCACTCTAGCCTTGAATTGAATGATACTTGCATCCAACATGTCTCATTGTAATGTATGTTGTGATAGTTGTGCCTTC
>ML784523.1:348749-359693 GCA_009831015.1 Picea engelmannii
TAAAGGGAGAATATGTACTGATAGGAGTGAATGAAGATAATAATATGAATAATGGAGTGGAGAGTGCACTCTAGCCTTGAATTGAATGATACTTGCATCCAACATGTCTCATTGTAATGTATGTTGTGATAGTTGTGCCTTCTTACTATAATGTATGTTTCTATGTCCATTATGGGATTCCTAGAGCACCAATACCTATCATTCATGATCCAACACATAGTAGTCAAGAATCCCATCCATTGCTAATGTGTGCAAGGCCCGTATGATTAACTAATAATTTGTATCCTTACTTATGATCTATCAGTCTTTACTATCACCATATTCTTCTAGTGCATGTAGATTTATATTTGAAGTTGGAAATATTAGTGAAGAATTCAAGAACTACTTCCATGCAAAATATATCTACATTCAACACTTTATGAGCTATCCCAACATTGTTCCAATTGTGGATTTTCGAGAGGTGATTAGGTCCCAAATTTTATTTACCTGGTTTAACCACCACTTCAAAATAAAACTCCTAAAATAGCAACAAACATTGATAGAATCAACCTTCCAACATTGTATTGTTAACGAAATACTTGACCACTAAATTATCAATGGACAACTTGAAGGACTAGTCCAAAAGATAATACTTGAACACTAAATATTAGTTATGCCATTAAACACTAGTGGATGTTTAATTTCTAGATGAATCCACTTTATGGAATTTGGTAGTGTGCATATTTGTGTCAATTAATTCTCATACTCCCTAGGCGACATAAAAGTAATGGACACTTTGGAATAAATGACATAGGAGAATACTATTCTCCAACTCAACTTTCCACTAGCAGTTGGATTAATGTAGTCTTCCAACTATCCTATGGTGAGATTAATGTAGTCTTCCAAATCTCCTAGTCATCCAATACTTCTTCTATCTATTTAAAAAATGTATTTCCCTACATTAGATCCAATGGATATACCATCCAAAAACCCTTCTTAACAAATGACATCATTATCAAATTCCCAATCAATCCATTACAATACTAGGGATTGATATTTGTCATCTACTATGTCAATGAACTCAAAGTAAGCATAAATATTCACACAATAGAGATAAAATTCCATCTCGCCAATTTGACAATGGGGAAAATGTGTGATTGGTTCACCAAGAACCACTAGATCGACAAGTGGACCCAATTTGGTACTCCGATGTCGTTTCCTCAAAATCGTCGATGTACGAGATGTTGTTACTGCAGTTGTTGCTACTTTGGGTTCCATTATTGCAGTTGTCTCTACTCCGAGTGTCATTACTTCAAAATCATTGTTGTATGAGATGTTGTTACTGCAGTTGCCACTACTCCTATTGTTGCTACTATGGTTGTCGCTACTTCAGGTGTCGTTACTTCAAAATTGCCACTGTACGAGATGTTGTTACTATAGCTTCCGCTACTTTGGTCGCCACTACTCCGAGTGCCCCTACATCAAAATCATCGCTATACGAGATGTTGTTACTATTTTTTTTGCTACTTTGGTTGTCGCTACTCTAGTTTCTTCTATTCTGGGTGTCGTTACTTTGAGGTGCTGCCACTCTAGTACCAGATGTCGTTACTCTGAGGTGCTGCCACTCTAGTACTAGATGTCGTTACTTTGAGGTGCTGCCACTCCAGTCACCACTACTCTTTGGTTGCCGCTATTCCAGTCGCCACTACTCTCTGGTTTTCGCTACTCTTACCACTGCTACTGTGGTTGTAGTTACTCGTCTACACTCCCACCAACATGGATACCGACATTTCAACTGCCACCATTTCCGATGACATCGCTCGAATCGACGCTGTCATATTTCATGACTGCAGATGACGCTATTCCTGTGATGATGCTTCTCCATAATAGGTGAGTCACCAGGTATGTCCTCAATCAAACTTAACGGATCTGGGTAATATTACACATGGCATAGGCATTCATGCTTGAGGATGGTCTTAAATTTAAGTTTGGGGGAGATTTTATGTCTTTTCCCAAAGAGTCATCATTACCCTCTTTAATCACACGGTTTCGTAATCATTACTTAAAACTTTCCGATGTCATTGTATGCATAGGGATTGGACACACCCACCAAAACGTTAATCATCCACCAAGATATTAAATTCTCTGTCATATCATCATCATTACTTACCTTCCACATCATTTAATTAAAAAAAAAATAAAAAAAATCCACGACTCTTTCCACAACACAGTTTCCGCAAAATTGTTTTGGCTGTCATTTCTCCTGAACTAGTTGTCGGTACTCCTCGAGCAGGTATAGTCAATGGAATAGAATGGGTGGTGGAGCAGTAAGGTATGAGCCAAAAAATACTACATAGGTCCGTGCAAATCCATAAGTCTGGCAAATTTTCTAGAATGCAGGTTGGGACATGTATTTCGAGAGGTTACAGGGATTCGACACAGACATTACAACATAATTCACCCAAAATTTGGACAACCACTCCTCCATGGTCCACGGATTAAAAATCAGAGTCATGGAGCAAACCATTGCAACAACTAGTGGGTTGCCAATATCTGGTCAATGATGGTTTTTCCAGAAAACACCACTCCCGAAATTTCCAGGGTTGTTTATGTGTGAAGGAGAAGAAGTAAAGCAGAAAGGGAAAGGATACGAACAAACTTCTCTGCCTCCTCCATGGGTCGAGGTAGCACTGTTATTCATAAGGTATGTGACATGTGAAGGCCGCCTGTCTACCATTTACAAATATGATCTCAAATTGCTCACATCTCGACGTTTCTAACAATGCATAAACATGCCCTATTTTCGGTGTAATAACGTTCAACGGATGGTGCGAGCATCTCAGCCCTCGTGCAAACAACTCAAAACCCTCACAAATCTTGGCCTCGTTAATCTACTAGTTGTGCATGCACTAGAGAAAATCCCTGTGAGTTGGCCGCAGTTCATAAGACTCTCGAAAGAGGAATTGATAGAACTTATCCCAGAAGTAGCAGAAACCCTAGCAGAGAGAGATGGGCTAAGAAAGTTAGCAGAGGTTGTTGAAACTATTTCAGAAGGCCAGAGAATGGGTGCTGATGCACAGGAATCAACCTTGGATAGAGATTAGGAAAAATGGAAACCATCAGTGGAAGTTAGAGAAGTTGGGGGAATGAGACAGTTCATTAACCTGGATTCAGAAGAAGAGGAAGTAGAGGGTTCTATTCATCCAAACCCTTTTCCTGAACAAGAAAGATATGTTGCTACTCCCTCAACAGATGAGAAAGAAATATATGTTGCTACTCCCTCAATAGATGAATAAGAAAGAGACGATGCTATTCCACCCACAGATGATCATGAGATGGATGTTGATACCCCTTTGTCTGATGAGCAGGAGAGGAATGTTTCTACTCCTCCAATCTATGAAAATGAGGTAACTGACCTTGTTACACAAGAACCAACGCTAGAACTTTCTGAATTTCCTGTTTGTGAAGATGGCGTAGATACTCCTCCCACCGGTGAGTAGGTAATGACTGATTTTGTAACACAAGAACCAACGTCAGAACAAGCCATTCCTAAAAACCCTATTTTTGAAGACACAACAGCTACTCTAGTTTGTGAGCAAGAAATGACTGACGTTGTTACACAAGAACTAGCATTAGAGCATGCTGCTCCTGAAAACCCTGAACCAGAGTTGGGTGCTGCTACTCAAGGAGAAGTGTGAGTTAAACAAGATCCAAGCATTGAGGCTATAGGAAATGAAGCTCAGAATGAGGTTCCTCTTAGGGGATGGGTTGAAGAAATTCCTTTCAAACATGAATTTGTCGAATTTTGTGCAAGGAGAAGAACCCCTATTTAGGACCATTATTGGACAACCTTTAGAGAAAGTCTGCAATTCAGGATTGAGAATTCCAAGATAAATAAGCAGGTGCTTCTCCTAAAGAAACGAGCACGAAGATACAAAAGAGTTGCCAAGGAAGCAGTGAGGAGAAATGTCAAGGAGACTATTTCGGCAACTACCCAAACTGTCGATACTCCCATAGTAGAGGCAACTAATCAAACTATCGATACTCCCATAGTAACAACAACTATTCAAACTGAGTTAGCATTGCATACAGTCGCTACTCAGATCGAGCCTATCTTGCACACCTCTACAGTACCAACAACCACTCAGACGGATCCTATTTTGCACACTTCCACAATAACAACATCTACTCAAGATGAGCCAATGACAGATACAACTGAAGCTCAGGTAGTTTTGTTGAAAGCCAAGATACAAAAGTGGAAGAAAATTGTAGCCTAGTTTTAGACAGGATCTGTCCCTTCTTTAGTGCACCTAAGGACACTGAAAGACATAAGGGAGGAGGCTGCTAGAGTCATTGTTGACTATGAGGAAAAGTTGGAAGAAGAGAAGAAAATGGGCGAGAAATAGAAGGAAAATATTACAGAGTTGGAGGCACAGATACAGAGGTTAAGGGATGACAAATGGGAGATGTATGATATCACCCAACATGTAGTAACGTGTCGCTCCCCTTCTCTTAGCTATGCATTGTTCCTTCATGAACACTATTTATTTTTCTGTATGGAATGTATTCACGAGGAGATGGTTTATAATATTAAAGACCCCATGGAGTTTCTTAGGACCTTGAAAATTTATGACATCCTCACACAACATCTCATGTGTGAATTGTACATGCACAACTATATTCTAAGAGATGATAAAAAATTCAATCAAGTTCCTTATGTGGGATATGTCCAATTGAGGGCCTTTCTTTCCTACACCATTAACCAGGTGAAGTGGAATAAGGCACTTGATTCTTTCGAGGAAAATTAGGCACACATAACCCTTCAGGTTAGAATGGATAACTTTCAAGTTGAACATATCATCAACAAACACAACTATTTCAGACATATTCCCAATTGGCCAAAGAATATGGAAACTACACAACAATGGTGTGATGATCTTTGCATAAAATAGTTGACCTATTGCAAGGAAGAGGCACTTGAAAACTGTGACCAGAGATGGGCCTTATCACCACCTGTTGTCAGGGAACGAGAAGATTTTGGGGCTCCCAATTTTCATAGAGCCATGGAAAGAATATTCAAGTATATAGCATGTATGAGGTTTTGTGGGGTTCGATGGCTAGGCTTGAGATTTTCATTCCCCATCATATGGATTCCACTTGATCAATATCAACCTGATTATGAGGTCTAAAGATAATGGTGGAAGGATATAATATTGACTGGGGGATGTAAGTTTCCAGGAACATATATGGCTGAGACATATGACATAGCAAAACTTCAGGCCGAGTATCAAGGTTCCAACCTAGATCTGCGAAAGCGAAGGCCTGCACGAGGATGATAACATGACTAAAGTTTGGGGGAGATGTGTGTAACTAGAAGGGTAATAATGCACCTTTATTATGTCATTATGTGTATTAGTTAAAAAATGTTAGAGATTGGTTGGAGGTTTACCAAAGCGAATTACTAATGTCTAAAATCTTGCGGGAACAGAGCAAACACAGTCTAGCAAGATGATGCGATCAAGGATGTAACGCAGTCCACGGGTTGAAGTTGCAAAAGAGGACATGTTCCATGGTACAAAATTAGGTTCTGTTAATCGGTTCAGCCTTTGTGTATTTTTAGGAAGAGATGTTACCCTAATATTGGGATGCTATGTGCTCCATGAATTGTATAAAAGGCCGAACAGAGATAGAGAAGGGATTAGCCAGTAAGTCAACTAGTTAGGAGTTGTCCTGTATCAAGACTACAAACTATGTAATCTCGTTTTATTTAATGAAAATTGAGTTTCTTCCGTGTTTCTGAGTTTTCGTGGCAGTTAGTTCACCGCATCCTTGATCGGGGAGTTGGTCTCACTCTTTTGTTCAGGTGTTGTCAGCTTATGATACATTTTTGTTGTGGTTTTGTGTGGAATATGTTAGATTTGTGTGTTATCCTGCTTCATTTGAATGTTATAGTTATTTATGTTTAAGCACCCGTGATCTTTATTTTACTGCAATGATTGTTTAATTACATTATCAATATTGAAAGAAGCACAGTCTGTACATACAGTGCACGATAGACTGTTTAAGTTTAAGTAGACAAAACTTTGATTTATTTAAGTGCACATTTATGTTTAAGTAGAATGTTTACTTTGATTTCTTTCATTCATATGAGTGTGAGTAACCTTCAATTTTTTGGCAAGGGAATGACTCAACCACAAGGCTACAATTTCCTCATCCAAAAAGCTACAAACATCGTTGTTGAAAGGGTGTGAATGCCTTTAACCTCATGCTATGATTATCCCTTCACATTAATAGGTTAAATTTGATATTCAAGGCAATTATTGTGACTAGTCTATGTTAATATCGATTAATGGTTGTGAGTGCATTGAAGTGGATAAGTAAAGGGTTGGCCCACTCTCACAAGCATAGTGATAGATTTAAAAAAAACACATCTCCCATATTGTCCCCCTGGGATACCCCTACCAAATTGTTTTTGACCTCTAGTTCAAAGCCCCAATATCTTAATTAAAACCATTCATTCAAGGGAATGTATTTTATCTTCCCCTTCATCCCAAGGTGCCTTGGGTTTCCCTTTTGGTCCACTAAGAAAGACACCTAATAAGTCCCAAAACCCCCTCTGATAAGCCCTTTTCACATAAGAAACCCTTTCAAGGGTCAATCACACATGAAAATATTGAGTATGGGTCAATCAAAAATCCCAACATCCAGCTTCTCATGTAGATTTTTTTTTTTTTAAAACCTAAAGGAAGCGTGGAAATATCGACGATAGTTCATTGTAAGGAAATGAATGTGTTTTATTAAGCATGGATATATCGATGAAATTTCATCACACATTGTCATGGTTTTGCATCACACATATAGCATATGCGTTGTAAATTTTTTCTCTGCCAAACCTTTTCATCGCTATTGCCACGAATGTGCATCGCTATTGCCACGAATGTGCGTCGCAACTTTCCACACTTTTTCGTTGCACGTATGGAATCCGCGTCATAATTTGTTGGTAAGTTTTTTTACTTTGGCACGGTTATTCATCCTCATTGAGACGAAATTTCATCGCAATTGACATGTTTTATAAGGTAAACCTATATTGATGGTGATGACACGTGGAGGGATAATTTTGTCATTGTTTCCACGAATACCTGGTTCATGGATATAGCAAGGAAAAAATAGCGATGAAAAATAGCCTTTTCTTTCGCAGAAAGTGCAAAGGATATGTGTGGCAATATCAATGAAAAACCATGGAAAATTTGGTCATATGTAGTAGTGTGATCATGCAACATCGCTCGTGCTGCACCCACGATCGTTATGTTCTTCTTCTCCATGACCCCATTTTGCTGTGGGTTATGACGCACTATGAGTTCTCTTCAAATAACTTCTTTTCTGTAGAAGTATTTGAATTTGTTAGAGATGTATTCTCCACCATTATCACTCCTCAAAGCCTTCACTTGCTTCCCCAACTCTTTGTCCACCAATGCTTTAAACTCACAGAACTTTGAGAATGTTTGATCCCTCTTTTGCATGAAGAAGATCCAACATTTACTAGAAAAGTCATCAACAAAAATAACATAATACTTATGTTTTGTTGTTGAAGCAACCAAGAATGGTCCACACACATTTGTGTGAACTATCTCCAGTATCACTGGAGCATGGTTCTCCTTTTCATGAAAGGTGGACTTTACACACTTCCCCATGGTGCAAACCTTGCACTAATTTAACTGATCAAGTGTTCCGATTGGAATTCCAGTAGATATTTGTTGCATGATTTTCAAGGCTCCATGATGAAGATGACCCAATTTCCTGTGCCATAATTCACCCTCATCCCATCTCACCACTTTTTCTGCCTTTCCCATCATGGAAGCGCAACCATCTACCTCCATATTGTAGAGATTATTAACTCAAATCCATATATTCTTGATTTGACCCATTGTTTTATGTCGTAGGAAAGATTTTCCATTGCTGAAAATAACGTCATAGCCTCTTCCCTCCAACATTGCGACTGATACCAAGTTTTTCTTCAAACCTGGAACATGCATAACATCTTTCAATTGAAATTTTTTACCTGAATCCCTCTGAAAGGTAATGGTATCAATGCCAGTCTCACTGTATTTTCCATCATTGCCCATATCTATATGCATTTTGAGATCTTTCTCCTCCAAGTCACTGAAAATCTCCTTATCTCCCGTCATGTGGAAGGAAGCACCACTATCCAAATACCACACCGATACCAATTCACTTGATGCCATGCATGTGATCAAGGAGAATTCAAGTTCAATGGAGTCGCCCTTCTCCATCTTGATCTTCCTAAGTTTATCTTTGAGCACCAATTTCCTATGGTTGTTGTTGTTTTTGAATAGATCCGTCAAAGCATTCCACATTGCATATGGTGTGGCTTTCCCATGAAGGTTTGAGACAATGTGGTCTCATACTCCCTCCAAAAGGATCCTCCTCACCTTTGCCACTTTCTTTTGCCATGCATCAAGATTTGCAATGTCTACAACATCTGGCTTAGGAGCATCCTTGTCAATGAATTCCTTCAAGCCATTATCTTTGAGTACTGCCTCCATCCTGTCCTTCGAATAAATGTAGTTCAAGATTCCCTCGAGTTCATACTCTAACCTCAATCCATTGAAATCCATTTCTATATTGAATTAGCTGTAGCACCAAGAAAGTCTTTCTGCAAATTTGAATTCTATCCGATCACAAACTTAGCTTCTGCTTCACTTCTGCAATTTTTTGTGCTTTGATACCATGTAGAAATTTTAATACAAATTATGTATTGCCTAGATTCTTCTGATCTAAAAATTATATGCCACTATTAAATACATAATCACTTCTACTAAAATTCTTGATAAATTTAAAACACGATCGCCAATTGCAATATTAGGAAGAGAGATCAATCACACATAACACAGATGTTTTACTGGGAACGTATAAAGCTAAAAAATCCACTATCATATATTATGTATATATCATGTATTATGAAACAATATCATACAAAAATCTAATCCAATATCTCTCAGTACAATATACAATTATCTCACACTTTCATACAAAAATTGGCAAATGCATGTGCCAATTTACTGCGTCCAGACAACCTGCCTCCTTTGCGCAATCCGTGCTAATGGAAATCTCTGTAATGAATAAAATCCCTCTTGCCTAGGCTACACATTCCTCATGGGCACATACAATGTGTGTGTGGGTACATGAGTGCACCCACTAAAGTCACAACTGATAGTCAAACTGTCCCTTTCACCTTCATCTTAATTGGGTCTCCACTGGATCTGACATGCATGTAGTTGACAGTGGTAAATCTTCAGTTGCATGTGAGACCACTGATTGTGAATTAATTAATAATGAATTCACTGATCTCTCACTAGTGTAAGTTCAATTACAAATAGTACAACCGATCTTAACTCACTTAACTGAGTTAAACTACTTTACAACTCACATAACTACACATATAACTCTGTTATAACTTCAAATCACTCAGTTACAACTAATTCGATTTTCATGTCCCACCAATCAACCTTTGAACTCGAATTTCCTATAGCTAACTGATTTTCCACTTCAGTTAACTATTTCCAAGTGCTCATTGAGAATAGATTAATATTTATTTTCCAACTATTATTAAGGGATAATAATAGTCTACATACATCTATAAATAGAATTCACTCACCATCTATAAATAAACATCATCTAGAAATAGAATTTGCTCATCATCTAAAAATAGACTTCCACCTAAAAATAGCCTGAGGCTCCATCCTAGTGTAGGTGCATACTTTTCACTAGGATCTTCTTGTTGAATCTCAACACTTCTTAGAGATAAGCTACCACCATTCTAGCAAGTTCATTTCACTATGTATTTACTTTTACAATCTCTGCATATTTCAATATTCAATATAAATTGAGTATTGTTGTATCTACGTGTTTCTATCTTATTTATGTATTTCGTTTCTTTCCCTCATAAATATAGATCAATGGTATCATGGTGTTATTCTCTTTATCAACTTATTTGTGCATGTCACCAATGAGGTCAAGGCATCATGACTTGGGAGTTGAACCTTTGGAAGATTGTCCTCGTCGACCCTAATGGTCGTCCATGGTGGAGGAATAAAGAGATGAGGGAGCATGTAGTAACCCGATTTAAATTAACGTTTAAATTTCTTCCTAATTACTTAATTTCTAATTTCTATGATCTTTACAAAGAAGTAAACTTTTCAAATTATTCAAATTATCTCAACATTTACGCTGTATTCGGCAGTAAGTAATAAATCTAGGTAAATAAACCAGGAATTTGAATTTACATACCTCACTCTGATGCTATCCGCAGCCGCTTGCTCCCTTCGCTTGAACCTGCTCCCTAGGACACCCCAAAACCATCCACCCTACCGACTAGTACGCCTAGCCCTAGGACATCAATGGACGTCCTAGCCCTCCGAGCCCAAAACCTCTTCAGCCCCGGTGCACTGTAAATCCCACTGTAAACTAACTCTCTCCCAATACTCCAAGTTCTCCTCTCTCGTAGAATGCATGAAAAATGAATCCCCCCCATCCTCCTTCTCCACTTCCCTTATTCCTCCTTCACCGCCCTCGCACATTCACTTCCCCCACCAAATACCTTATCTCTTTATTAATGCCTTATCCATTCATTTATTTCTTATTAATTGTCTTATCCTTTATTTAAATGTTTCCCTTTTACGTATGGGTTATGTTATCCCTTATGGGATACGTAACCCCATTTAACATTATATTTTATTTTTAACCATTAATTTAATACTTAATCAATTAATGACTCACTTAATAATTAATCATTCATTAACCGTTATGTACACTATTTAATAATATCCAATTAGAAATATTATTATTAATATAAATACAATTTAGATAATCTTTAGGATTATTATTAAATTAACCATCTTAATAATTAAGGGTCATTACATACACCCACCCTTCAGGAAACTTCGT
>ML784523.1:380732-392541 GCA_009831015.1 Picea engelmannii
AGAGAGAGAGAGAGAGAGAGAGAGAGAGAGAGAGAGAGAGAGAGAGAGAGAGAGAGAGAGACTTATTTTTTTTTAAATCTATAGTCTGCATGATGATTCCCATACGACGCATGAAGAGAACAAAACTAAATGATACACATGAATCTTTGTTATCTATGCTAGAACATTCATCTTTGGTAATGAAACAATAATACACCCAAGATAAACAATCAATAGTCATTGTCTTCTAATCAACAATCAGGCCCGATTTGAATCTACACAATCTCCTTTTAAAATCATGGATGAACTTCCTTTTAAAGGGAACGAGCCAAAGAACTATATCATGTATGAAGAGAACATAGCGATATTGACAGACATGCTCCTCTTTAAACTTGACAGAACCATGACCGGGCTTGTTGAAACTCATACAAGTGTCTTATTATCCTTAAATGAAATCAAGATCATGTTGGTTTAAACACAATGATCGAGATAATAAATGAATAGAAGGACATCTCTCGGCTATATGTAGCCACATATTTTATTTCTTCTTTGTTCAAACAAATTCATCACAAAAATAACACATAGATATTCAACCAATAGGATGGGTTTATAACTGAGGGAGACCATGTATTTAAACTTCCACAATCATTAAACTGATAACCCCAAACTTGACAAACCCCAGAAAGTGCCCATGGAGGTAGAGACAAGTCAGAGTCCAAGTCAGGCTCTTTAAAAAATTAAACGCAAAGAGGCAATGAAAGTATGTTTGCCTTTTTTTTTTAAACACAGAGAGATAGTGGTCTTCGTATCCTCATATCCATTTACCATCGATTAACAACCACATGCCACAATGTAATCTCGAAAACAAAGATCCTTTCTCTTTAAAAAAAAAAAACTACAGTCCTTCGTCTTATAACTCCAAGCCTTTGACAGAATCATCATTATAGCAGAGATGAGAGGAGAGTGTGTGGAAGCTCTTTGTGGAAAAATGCCAGGATGTGTTTTGTATCAATTTGATACATACACAGGTTTGCATTAACATTCTGGGACAACTAAGACTGGAATTTTGTAAATCTTTCAACAAAAATACAGTAAGGAACGGGCCATCAACAACAACACAGGTTTAGACAAAAAGAAACACACCAACTGTCCACAGTTTCTCTGCAACTAGATAATTATTACAACAATGACCGAGAGGGAAAATGAGTTGACAACCACTGATACACAAAATTTTGGTTAAAACCATCAACCATCAAAATCAGATCTTCATTGCACCACTGTCACCATTATTCCATAGAGAACCATCATAAAAACCACACTGACCGAGCAAGTAACCAATGCGCAGAATTTATAATCAATAATACCCATTACTCTGCTTACAATTACCAACATTTTGCAGTCATCACATAGAGCCATAACACCATATTTACACACAGTAAAAAAAATCAATAAAACACAGAATCCATCCATTACTGAGCCACCATTTGATTCATAAAATAGAGAGTCCATCATGGATGGAAAGTTTAGAGCCATACCTGAGAGTAAATCGCTTCAATGACAAACTGGTCGATTTTTCCTTTTCCAATCCTGAAAACGTGGAGCCTTCACAACCAACAGAGAAATAATGCAACGATGCTAGGGTGACAAGCTCAAGGGAGGTTTGGAGTGACATGAAGTAAATGCACGTCGCTTCCTCACCTGGCCCTATTCAATTCCATGTATGAGCCAACCCACTAACGTAACATTTACCACTAACATCAAGCCATAACCAATGCTAAAATTCAATGCAATATCCATCATAAGATTTGATACCATATCTATTGTATAGTGTTCCACCCGAGATATATCACATCTATACGTTAATCTCTTGCAATAACTCCAACAATCATCACATATCAATCTTATTATATCTGTCTCCATTCGACTTTTAATAAAAGGTGCATATTACTTTAACCAAACCATAGTATAATAGCTAGGTCCAACACTTGTATTCATTCATTTGAATTTTATATGTAGTCTTTTATCATGTCCTTAGGATTAACACATAGTTCCTTTCTTTTGTTTTGAGCTAGCTCCCATTTAATAATCCTTTGCATAATCATATATGGATTAATGATCAATATGTGAATTAGTAATCAAGGTTATAACATAGCACCTGTAAACATCATGATCCTCATGAACATAGGACTGGTCTTTATACTAGCAACATTTAACAATATTTTGTTAACCACCCATTTATCACATCAAATAAAACTAAGACTGCATCATCAACAAAATGTAGGACCATGTAGGCAACATCATAACAACAACAACATATGAGCGTAACATGTCTATCCTTTCTCCTCTAGTCTACAAGGGGGTCCCACATACTAGTATTACATTATTATCATAATTAAATAATAGCGCTTTAGTAATCATTTCCGGGTAGAATTCATCGTTGCAATTTTAATCGTCAACAAACTGACGACTCCATAGGGAAATTTTTTTCCAACAGATTAAGAAATCAAAATGTCTAGTTACTTAGATCAGTAACATCAGATTAGGAAGATATACATCAAAATGATTATGCCACTGGGGGAAGTGAGCGGATTTAAGGGAAAAATGACCGGGAATTTTGGAATAACTCATGGAAAGTGTTAAGTATGATGGGGTTTATCCCTGTAAGCATAATCATTCAATTAATCATAGTAAAGTGTTATTGACTTCAAGGAGAAAAAAATTCTGATATGCTCTTTCAAATCTTGGAATGGATGGAAGAAAAGGAAAGCAAAAGAGGGACAAAACCAATTATCTTATAAAACAACAGTTGAAGTAGATAATAATTTCAATGATGCTTTTAAGGGGAACATCATGACAACTGTGTAACCTTATTGTTATTGATTAACAATACTTTGCAGAATAGTGTGGCTATGGAAAATTTGATCCATCATTTTATTTTGACAAGAAATGAAGACAAATAAAAACAAATAGCAAGAAAATGACATAGAAGAATTGAAATAAGAATAAATGCAATAAATTATTTTCTTGAAACTAATATTTTTTCCATATTTTCTGGAAAAACTTTCCCTGGTGAAGATGGAGGATTAATAGGACCAATAAATTCCAAACACCATTTTGAAAAATGAAAGTTAGGGAGGACAGGTTGTAAAGGCATAGCAAAAAGATGATCTTTCCCAACAAATCTTTGGCACTTGTCACAAGATCTCGAAAAATTATAAGAATCACAAAAGATTGAAGGCCAATAGTACCCTTTCTTGATAATCTTAAAAGTAGTGGTTTTAGCAGAAAAGTGAACTCCTACATGAATAACAGAATAAGAAGAACCACGAGTCTCTTGCAAAAATTTATGTGCTTCCTCATTGTTTACAAAGAGAAGTAACATACCATCGACATATCTTCCAAACAATAAGTCTCCTATAATGACGTATCTAGCAGATTCAAGGATGATCCTTATTCTTTGATGAGTGTCTAAGTTATCTGGACATGTTTGATTTTTCAAGTAGTAAACTAGATATTTATGCCAAGGATGTTCAGACATAGGAAGGATTTGATTGTTAATGTAAAACAATGTTGATAGAGAGCTATCATGTTCATCCATTTCTTCACTCATTTCATCATGCTAATCTAAGTGAAGGGATAAGTCATGTCCCTTGATAGTTTCAGAAGTCATGATGGTTAGATCATGCTCTTGAATCTTGGAAATCCAATGTGCAAGATTTCCTAAAAGATAAGTCCGTGAGATTAAAAACTTGAAAACATGTAAAGGGACTTTTACCAGTGTATTCTTACTTAAGATGAAGTGGCAAAATTTTTCAACAGCTTTAACAAGAGAGAAAGCATGCTTTTCAATAAAAGAATATTTAAAATAATCATATGAAAAGATTTGACTCATGTAAGGCACTGTTTTTTCATTACCTTGGTCATCACATTGCAGGAGGATAGAAGAATCTCCTTCCTTTGTGGCATTAGTATATATCATAAATTCTTTCTCAAAATATGGATTCGCCAAAACTGGTGCAGAACTGATTGCTTTATTGATTCCTACGAAAGAATTTTTGACATCATCTATCCAAGAAAAGGAATGATCTTACTTAAGGAGATTGTGAATTGGCTTGACCATTACAACAAAATCAGGAAGAAACCTACAGATGAAGTTAATAACACCCACAAAATATTGAACCTCCTTCTTAGAAGTAGGAGCAGGATGATTTAGGATAGCAACAATCCTTTCGAGATCAATGCTTATTCCTGAATTTGAGACAATGTGTCCAAGGAGCTTACCCTTGGTTACTCCAAAAATAGACTTAGAAGGATTTTAATAAATGTCAAACTTCCTGCATTGCATGAGAATCTTCTAAGATGACCGAAATGATCTGATCGGTTTTTAGAATACACAGTTAATTCATCAAGATCAATCTGAATAATTTTACCGATCAAATCGTCAAAATATATTTTCATAGCTCTTTGAAAATTAGCACCTGCATTAAATAATCCAAAAGGCATACATTCATAAGAGAAAGTTCCCCAATGAGTAATAAAAGTGGTTTTAATTTTATCTTCCCTTTTCACCTTGATTTGATTGTAACCAGAAAAACCGTCAAGTAAGGACATCATCTGTGACCTTGCAACTTGCTGCAAAATCATTTCCATATTAGGGAGAGGAAAATGGTATTTAACACTGGCCCTATTCAATGTGTGAAAATAAACGCATAATCGGATTTGACCTGTTTCTTTCTGAACGGGAACCAAATTAGAAACCCACTTAGAATACTTAACAGGGAAAATTATCCCAGCATTCAAGAGTTATTCCAACTCCTTCCAAATAATTTCTTCCAGTGTAGGGTTAATGGGTCTCTGTTTTTTCCTAACTGGTTTTATGCCTTCCTTGATAGGAATGACATGCTATATAATAGTAGGATAAAAACCACAAATATTCTCATAAGAACAAGAAAAAACATCTTAAACTTCACCAAGCAACTTAGTGAACTTCAATTTTTCTTCATTAGAACATTGGGAACCTATTTTAATGTTCTTTGGAGACTCGGGTGTTCCAATGTTCAAGGAAATGGTTTCACCCACTTTCCTTTTCGACTCCTCTTCTTTATGTTTTTCTTTTTTTCCTACATCACTCAATGAAAATTAACTTTCTATAGGAGTCAAGCCCTTAGGAATTTTGTTATCTTCCATTGATATAATTTCCTTAGGCTTATAAGGTTCATTTTGGATGAAATCACAGATGATCTCATCACCAGGGAAGAGCTGCCATGATTCTATATTGTCAGGGATATGCAAATGATACAAAGTTTGAAAGGTGCAATCAAGTCTTTGTGGCAGAAGTTGTTGAGTAGGAGAGGTTGCAAAAACAACTAACCTGACAGCCATTGAATTCAATTCCCTTTTAACATGAGTGATGTTGAAAGATATCAAGTTCAAGATAAGTGCCCAAATAGTTTGGGTGTAACGTTTCATTAATTTGTTGCTGGGAGAATATATATTACATACAAAGTTTACAACAAATTCAGAATCAACATCTGTTTGTCTCCATGTTGTTGGCCAGAATATGAACTTAGGTAATTCCCTCTGGAATCATGTTTTCCTGCAATAATTAAATGACTCCCCCTACCAATATGCTCTCTCTTTGCTTCTCACTACTCTCCCCCTTTGTTTCTGAAAGGGTAGCTCTTCCTAACAAGGTCTCTTCCCCCTGTTAATTTACTAATTTCTTATCATAGTTTATTGGGATTTTTGAGTTTAAATAAGTAGTCTTCTTGATACAATTTTTTGTAGTGATCGAGTCTTTTCAAAACTTAATCTAATTATATTCTTATTTAATAACCAAAATAATCCTCTTGAGTTTTTACTAACCTCCCTTTGTCAAATAGAACAACAACATGAATCTTACTGATATTTTTGATCTGCTTGTTATTCTTCTTTGATATTTCACAGGAATATCAATTGAGGAATTATACCCATTGATTTAAATGCCAATTTTGTTATCAATTGATCTTTGTTGAATGACACTTCTTGAAATTCTCTGCTACTTTTATTTTTTATTCTTCTTGTATTCTACAACTAACCCTACCAATGATTTTTCTTTTGACCACTAATCTATAGATAGTCAAGATTTTCCATAGTTAATTTAGAAACTCTTTGGCATAATCCTTTGATTTTGTAAAAACCAAATTAAACTTCTTCTTTTTTTATTTTCTTTCTTTTGCTAACAACTTATGAAATCATCAGGATTTGATATTGTCCCATATTCTTCTATAGGTATTTCCTTTTCTTGAGATTGATTTATCTCATATTTAATTTCACATTATTTATTAGGACTTTTACCCATCATGTTTGTAATGTCCCCAAGGTCGAGCCCTGTTGTAAATCATGTTTACGAATTTTAAAGATTGTTTATGAATTGTAATTCAAGTTTATTAGGCTGGTGAGCCGAGTTTTGATAAGTTGAGAGGCTTATGTATGTATTAGGCTGGAGAGACTAAGTATCAAAGTCCAGGAGCCTGTTGTTGTAAATGTAACTATACACTTTGTTAATAAAATATAAACACCACTGCGTGTAGACCGACCATGAAGAAAGAATGATGGGGGACTAAGTCTCCCTAAGGCCGAGCAAGGAAAGGAGGCTAAGTGTTGGGCATAGGAGGGGGATAATCTAGGGGGCTTACCTCCAAAGGGGAGAATAATTATTATTATTTTACTAAAAGGATTAAAGTGATCATTGGCCGGGTGTGGTCCCAAGTGCTGGGAAAGGAACATATGCATCTGGAGAGCATGCATATCCAGGGAGACAGGTGTCGACCTGGGCTCATGCAAATAAAATTGGAAAATCCAAACCTCGGGGGGTTTGGGCTCCTCATTCTGTCTTACTTTGTCAAGAAGAGTTGTGTTATCCTTGGCGTCTAATCTGGGATACCCTCACATAGCTCTGAAAACCATAGAACCGAGATGTCTTCCTAAAATCCAAAACATCCTCCGTCTGATTCCATTTTTGGTCTGCGTCTGTCCTTGGCATACCTATACACCATTGAGAGAACTGGTCAGGAGGGAAAGGTCAACCTGTTGTTAGAAAAATAGGACCGCGAAGAAATAAAATAAAACAAATGCAAAAACAAAACACAGAAGACACATAATACAAGAGAGACACAGATTTACGTGGTTCACCCAGTGTGGGCTACGTCCACTAGAGAAATTGCCAGGTCCTTCCTTTATTATTATCCAGCAAATGAAGGGATACAACCTACAAAAACACCCGCTGTAACTTCCTCTTCTTTCTCTCACAGTCTCCTCTCTCAGAATACAATATTCACCATTAATCATAGCCGCGACACATTTCCCTCATAAAAGAGGGTTTCCTTCTAGGGAAAAAAACCCTAACATAATCTCTACTGTTAGATCTGTGACCTTATAATGAATGGTCTATATTTACAATGAAATTACAATATAATTTTACAAGGCAATTTTTGCTTCGGGGGCTTCGCCCCCGAACCCCCGCTGGGGGCTCGCTTGCCCCCAAACCCCCCAGCTGGGGGGATAGCCCCCTTGGACCCTGCAGAGGGGGTACACCCCCTCTGCACTCCCCCGCGTGGAAGAGTGTACATACTTCTGGGGTGTAAATACTTCATGGGGTATCAACATGGCTGAAAGAAAGGACCTCTGAATCAGGAAGATAATCAGGCTCCACAACCAACACCTGTGAGTTCGTGAACCCATTCTATATTCCTTTGTAGAGACAAATTCATACTTGAACTATCTGTGGGTAGCCGCTTTCTGTTCTCCTAAGTGGAATTGTGTTGTTGTTATCTTCATTGTCCAGGAATTGAGTCGGAAGGGGTTGAAGAATTGGACTATCAGGTCGTGGTTGAAGAGGTAGGTTGTTAGGCCTGTGAGAGACTCTCTCCAGGTGAGAGAGTGCACAGAGGAAGGAGAGAGCTCCTGGAAGGAGCCTTTTATCTACCACAGAGATCAGAGATTTTCCATTCGGTCTATTGCTGAAGCCCAAGGAAAGGGAGGTTAGTAGCCGAAGGACTGTCTAGGTGACAGTGAAGGTGTATACTCCTGGGGTGGGATAGACATGTGGGGAAGGAGAATTTGTGAGCAGTGGGCATAAGTGTCTCATGGGAGAGAATCCTCCCTCTTTTACTGTGTGTCGTCCTGTAAACCATGCCTAGCCTAGGATTCCTTTCCCGGTGGAGCTTAGTCCCATATCGGGGGTGAACTACTATTGAGAGTGACGAGCAACGCGGTCTAAGGCTGGGAGGTTCGTGGAAGGTCTACACGCAGTTGGTGGCATGTGACAAATTCAAAGATAAGTGTCCCTATGTTTTATAATTCTATAATTAATTAAATTTCATACATGTGATTCTTGCAATGTTATCATGTATTCCTATGTAATCATGAATTATTGTTATTTCCATTAATTATGAAATGCTAGCAGTAATTCTGTTCTTAGCTGTAATTAAGCGTTTTAAATTCATTAGAATGCATAATATGTTACATAAGTGTTTTTCGCGTAGTAGCATTGGCCCAGACCGTGGGAGTGATGGTCGGGGACATTACAATGTTCTTATTATTAGTTTCTTCATTTTCAGGTGTAATAACATATTTCTTGCTTTCTCCTTCATATCTTCTTCTCCATATCTTTCTATGAGATATTCTGCTTTTTGGATCTTCTCTTTCTAATTGTGTTTTTGGAGAATTATCATCTCCTTTCTTCTTCCAACTTTTATTAGGATTTGTCATTGTCTTGAATGACTTATTCAAATATTGACTTTTTGTATTCTTGTAGTTTTGGGATTTGTGCCCAAACTTATCACAGTTGTAACATCTCATTGTATGACAAACTTTTGTTGTGTTCCCAACAAAATTACATCTCCAACATCTAATTAATTTTTTGGATTTTCTTGTATATCCTTTCTCTAGTTTCTTGCAGTCCATTGCTTTATGTCCAAATCTATGACAAGAAAAGAAATAGACATTGAAGGTGTTTCCATTCTTGATTTTATTTTGGCTTGAAGGATCTATCATTTGATTTTCTTCTTCCTTTTTACTTCTATAGTTGTCTTATTTCTTATTGTATCCAAGGCCAGTTTTGTCATCAGCTGATCTATGGATCTTCCAAATCTTATCTAGGATCATTGAGTCATTTTGGAAATTGACAATCTTGTTTTTATTTTCATTCATCTTTCCCAGATTGATTATTTCTAACTTCAACATGTGATGTAATTCTTCCTTTTTAGTCAATTGAATCTTCAGGGCTTCTTCCACTTCTTTAGCATGTTCAAGTTGAGTCTTTAGATTTATGACAATTTCTTCCATCTCATCCAAGAATTATTTGAATTTAATAGCTTTGTCATATGTCTTCAATTCTTCCATATCTTTTGTTAGATCAAAAACTTTAGTTTTCAATACTTTGATTTCTTCCTCGTATTCTAGCTGAATAATTTTGAGGTTGTTGTTTTCTAATTCAAACATATGGAATGATTCTTCCTTTTTGGTTATTTGGATCTTCTGGACTTATTCCCTTTTCTTAGCTTCTTTAATTTGAGTTATTATATCTACATTAGTACTTTCATTCATCTTTTTGGAATTGATGATTTCCTATTCCAACATGTGGTAATAATTTTCTTTCCTTATTAACTGGATTTTTAGGTATTCTTTACTTTATTTAATTTCCTCAAGTTGAGTGTTTGACTTCTCAACCTCCTTTCTAAGTTTCACAACTTTTTCTTCCTTCTTATGACATGATTCTTCTTTTCCCTGACTGATTTCATTCTTCAATTTTTCAATCTCTTCTTCTTTTTCTTCTAACTGAACTCTCTGTTCAAAATTTTCATGGTTAGAATGATCTAACTTTTGAAGTAGTATCATATCTTTATATTGGAGTTTATCCAACTCTTGTAGAGTGCACAAGGTTGTGTACCCAATACTATCAAGAGCCTCCATGATCTGAAAATAGAAGGCTGACTTGTTATGCTATGCAAGCACCCCTACTTCGTTAAAATAAACTTTACAGGACCTTGCTTCATGTGTATAAATATGCAAAATAAACTTATGTGTTGAGTTCATGTATCTTCTTGAAAATACTTATGTGTGAGGAATTTTTCTTTTAAATGGTTATATATGTACTTGCAATAAATACACAGCAACACAACTTGCATCAAACAAAACATCAAACTTAGAACAATCACAACATGATAAAGGAGTTCACCCCCCTCCGGGCTACATCTCCTTGAGCCTCCATAATGGACTTGGCTCTCTGGGATTAATTAGTCAAAATTTCTTTTACAAGATGATGCTCAACTCCAATGGAAAAACAAACTGTACCATTGAGATAAGAACATATAAAAACCCAAAAAATGACTAATAGAACTCTGAAAACGGATCATGGCTCATCTGGGCATGACCTCTTCTACATGTGGCCATAAGATTCCCTGAGCTTCTCTTTGGAAAAACATCTATAAAAGTCCTCAACAGCCTCTGAAACCTATCCCAATGTGTTCAGAGCATATCAATTAGCCAAAAATGATTATTCAATCATAGAAAACAGACATAGGCTCACCAAACCATGTCCTCCATCAAAGAGGGCTTCAAGCTCCCTGGAGCTTGCTGAAACTTCAATGGTGAAAAACTTGCATGAGGAGTCTTCAAA
Organism: Picea engelmannii; assembly: GCA_009831015.1. Taxonomy (NCBI): domain Eukaryota; kingdom Viridiplantae; phylum Streptophyta; class Pinopsida; order Pinales; family Pinaceae; genus Picea; species Picea engelmannii. Next base: position 391,372 of record ML784523.1, read on the forward strand.
TGGTCTTGAAAACAACACCAATGGATCCAGTACATCCAAAAAACCCTAGCTAGGCTTTTACGGCACCTCAATCGGCCAAATGATGAAGAAGTTAGGCCTCCTCCATTTTCCTCCTTCAAGCTTTGCTGGAACTGGCTCTACAAAACGCACCTCTATGTGCATGAACCAGGAACACACTCCAAAACGCGCGTTTAAACCCAGCACCGAGCGGTTTCGAAAAACCGTGAAAACTGTAGGATGGTTAGGGCGCCTCCAGCCCCCAACCGCCTATGCCTCGGGCATATGCGGCCCATGTGACCACGCATTAGGGATAAAAGGCTAACAGTTTTAAAACCGTGCCAACCGCAATTTCAAAACCCCGCGCACCTTTAACATAATGGTCACATGTAGTGACACCCGAAACCAAGGGCTGCGCTTAAACCATCCAAAACACGCCATAACTCTGCGCTCTACATGTAGCAAGTGGTCCTGTTTGAAAACACACAAAACCGCGGGCTATCATTTTGAAACCCCGCGCACTATACACCAACAGGCACGGTCACTCCATTTACAAATGCGCGCCATTCAATATGCATTGGTCATATGTGTGACCTGCTATCACTCCAAGAAACCCTTTGTGGTTGCAGACCAAAGGTGTTTGGTAACTTAAGAAATGATTTTTTTTGTATTTTGTAAATGTGGATCAATGGGACAACTCAATACAGCTTATAACATTCAAACATGAAAATGATAAACAAATAGACAGTGCTCTCAAAGATTGATTAATCAGCGGGTAACTTTAAAGTGGGTGGAGAACAGATTGTAACTAAACCAGTACAATGTAGGGTCTAAGAGACAATCAAGAAACTTATTATCAGGCTATGAGCTAAACAATGGGATAACAGCCATTCAAAGCTTGACAACACAGATAATAGTGCAGAAGAAAGATGGAAAGATGACAATCAAAATTGAAAGAAACCTATGATCTGTATTAACATAAAAAGTTTGAGTACAATAGCCAATTTCTCTATCCAAAATTGAACCCCTCGTTCTTCATCTATTTTAATACTTATAGCATTTACAAAACAGTTCTTTGATCCTAAAAACATGGATCAAATCAACCCAAAATAGCAAGTAGAAATCTGTTGCTGAAGAAGTGGGATGCTTCCTCAAAATGAGGTCAATCCCAGA
>ML784523.1:433054-462084 GCA_009831015.1 Picea engelmannii
TGAGTCGATTCTTCCCATGTTTGCTTGAAAAAGGGTTGAGATTTTGGGTAGGAGGTTAAAAGTTAAATCTTAAGGGTCATGATCTGCGTATAAGTTTAGAGCCCTAGCTTATTAGTCCGTAGGGTAGAATACCCCACAACATATACCCACGATTATGTGTGGGAGCTTGCACCGGGGTGTAAGTCCATTATGCAAGTCGTCAACATAACCTTTCCACCCTAGCCCAGCCCCTTCTTGTCTCATTGTTGCGACGTTGGATTTCATCACCAACTAGTGACTTCATAATTAAAGGGTATTGTTTGCTTGGTATTGTTTCCTAGATTATGTTTACTAGCGCATGCTGTTTGTTTACCCAATTTGACCACAAGATTTTATTCATAAGTTTGTAACTCGTTCACGACAGACCCTCCACGTCGTTCATGTAGAATGCAGGGCTTACCTCCAGAAAATCTGGAAGGTTCTCAACCCTTGCCTACAAGCTCACTAGAGGGCTTTCCTCAATAGAGTGAAGTCCAAGATGTCACCACTCCACAAGTGGAAAGAAATGACTCTCTAGAATGGTTCTGAATTACCAATTCTTGAGAGGACTTTTGACTTCACCCCAATTCTGAGAGACATATTATGCGAGTGAATTCTTCTAGAGACTTAGTTGTTTTGTCTTCTAGATCACCGACTAGACCTTTTCCAAGACCTGAGGTCCAAGATCCTTTTTGGTCTACTGGAATTTTTAGACGGGATCTCTTTGGCTCAGGAGCATGCATTGAAATCACCGTCTCACCTGCATTCCCCGAAACCTCTGACCTAGACGCAGTACCTTTTACTACTGCTTATTATTTTCCTGGTACATAAGCTTCGCGAGCTGACCACATCTTAACCCTCCTTTTATAAATGCTCCATTACACAGATACTATGAGTATTCACACTGGGATTACAGCGGCTAGTCAAGCCCCCATTGGAAAACTTCTCTTGCTCAGTGTCACCTCGACGCTTCCACATGGATATCGTGCATTGAATGCTTCTATTCCCACTCCTACGCAAACCCCATCCAGAAATTCTGGTGGTCCCTTGTCTTCTGGGCACTCTCCTCCCGGCTTCATTCCGACACTTCCTCAACCCCCTTTCGGAGGACCTTTTTCATCCTCTATCGGCGACACTAATCCTAGTGGCACCATTCTGTCATTCACACCAAATTACTAGATTCATGTTGGTGGACAATTTCACCAAGGAGGTTTGAATCAACTCCCCCTTGTAGGACAAATTCCTATTGGAACACAAATCCCAATTGGAACACAACCCCCAATTGGAACTCAACCCCCGATTGGAAGACAACCCCCACCGACCCCACCCTACGGATAAAACATACCTCCATCCTTGGCCCAGTATTGGAACCATCTGATACAACATAATCCTCAATTGATTGGGGGGCAACAACGTCCAACTACATCTGTTATACCCGCTATTATAGGCCAACCATATCCAGGTACGTCCAATCCTATTTGGGGCTTTAATGCTCAAACTCACGTCCCTCTTCAAGGATACAATCCCATGAGCTACTTTCCTCCACAAAAACCATCGAATCTGCCTGGGTCTTCGCATTATATGCAGACTACTTATGGTCCCACTGGTTTGCCGATGGGACTCCCTCCCCAAAGCCACCAATACCCCTGTGTGAATAGATAGTTACCCTTCTTGGCCACTTTGGACCTCCCGTATTTGTCAAGGATTTTAAATGATCTAATCCATCACTCTCCCCAACGACCCGCTATACCAGCCAAGCTACCATCCAACATCCCTAAATTCAATGGAAAAGCAGGAGATGACCTGAACAATCACGTCATGAATTTTCACTTTTGGTTCTCATCCAACTCCTTGATATATGACTCTATACGTTTACGTCTTTTTCAAAGAACTCTCACAGGTTCTGCCACGAAGTGGTATATAGAATTACCATGAGGTTTCTTCGCCGACTTCAACACCCTAGATATGGATTTCCTCACCCACTACCAGTTACCAATCCGTTATGAAACAATGACCGATATTTTGAGTTCTTTCAAACAAAACAAAGCCACTCATATATCCGATCACATTCATGAGTTGCGACGGAGATGATGTCTCATCAAACTCGAACTTCCCAATCAGTTGCTGGCAGAATGGTTCACAAAGTCATTTTTAAATGACATCAGTCATGACATCACTATGGGTGGAGTTGTCATGGAAGAACAGGCCATAAGTTGTGCTCAATACCTTGACCTTGTTTACTCACAAATAGGTACTCTTTATGACTTACTCCCTGATGCACCTCGTCGTTCCACTTCCACCACTTCAACTACTCCTGCTGCTTCTCATGCAGCCGATGGTGTGATTGGCACTTTCCATGCCCAACCACATTCCACCTCGATAAACAACCCCAAACCTACTTCTTCTAATGTTCAAAATGCTCCGTCTCCTACCCCTCCCACCGGAAAGACTTCTGAGGTAAACGCGGTTCAATCTACCCCAGGTGGTAAAAACAAATCTAGAAAGGGAAAGGGTAAGAATAAGGAGGACAAAAATACTTCACAAGAAGATAAAACAAAAACTCCACCTGTTGACGATAGGGATAAGTGCAAACCCCGATACCCTTGTCTTATCCGTGGTGATGATCACTACAAGAAGGATTGTCCACGACATGCCGAGGTTACTAAGTTCCTTCAAGGGGCCCCGAAACCACCCACTCCGGCCGTTTTTTCCCAACCCTTCCCCTTTCAACAACAAGTCCAATTGGTCATTCATGACCAACCTTCCCCTTCTACTACGTATTATGTATTAATGTGTACTGGTGATTCAAAGAAGAATGACATCACACTCACCACTGGAGAAAAATATTATTCTCCTTCTAAAGAGAAGGTTGATGATATACCTCCTTCATTGGTCCAACCCTCTCCCACGACTCCACCTACCAACGGTCCTCTTCATCTCGAATGATCGAGCCTTGACACAGTTCTTCGCCCCTCTCCAAAGGGAATCGTTTGGAAATCGGCTTTCAATCCTCATGCTCGTGCTGCCCAGAAATACAACATTGTTGAAGATCTGGCCCAAGCACCTTCCGCGATGTCATCCCTCGAAGTCCTTCAAAGTTGTCCCACACAACAAAAGGCACTGTTGAAAGCTATCAGTGGAATCAACTCAACAGACATGAATTTAATAATTTTTGACTTGGAAGACCATATTCCAAGGTTACCCCCTCAACTAGCATTCCAAATCCAAGTGATTGTCTCCGACAAATACATTTGTAGAACCATTATCGACGAGGGTGCCTCAACATGTGTCATGTCTGTTACTTGCTGGAAATCCATCGACTCTCCCTCTTTGAATGAATTCCATAACACACTCAAATCCTTTAATGGCTTCGGTTTTAAGCCTTATGGTGTCCTTCCTTCATTGCCAATCATGCTAGAAGGAAAAACGGTCCAAGTCGAAGTGGAAGTCTTTGATGCTCATCTCGATTACAATCTTCTGCTTGGCTGTAGCTGGATTGATTCCATGTGCACAATTGTGTCGACTCTTTTTCATGTTGTACGTTTCCCACATCAAGGAAAGGTCATTACCATAGAACAATTAGCCTTCTTTAACTTGGATACGCATACTGGCAACATACCATTTATCGCCAAACCCCCCCGGCTACAAAAACGTCGGTGTAGGTCTTCTCAAAGACTCTTCATTAATGGGTACTTTCTCCATTCCACCACCCGATGTTCCACACTCATCTATCACTTCAATCAACATGATCTCCACCTTGATTCATGGAACCCCTGCATATCACGACCCATGGATGGTAGCTGACCCCGAAGATCATCTTCGTTAAAGAAATGAAATGCCTTTAAGTCCGGTCGAATCTACCTATTAGTCCATTCAATTGGCAACCCCTTCTACCCCCTCTCTTGGTGAATTATCTCCAGATCCTTTCCGCCTCATTTTTCCCATAGACGAGATGATTATGTCTGTCATGAAAGACACCCCTTGGAACGATGGGCATCACTGTTCCATCCTCTTCTTGGAACAACACACCATTGAGAGCTACCAATGGATCTTGACCCCGTCGACTGTTGTCGTCCTTTCAACCATTCCTGAGTCCACACATGATGTGTTTTCCGAAGGGAACTTAAGCAATATATCACCCACTATTCCCCTCGACATATCCATCAAACTTGGAATTGTCAAAAATGTGCATATCGGAGCTTCGTGTTCTCCTGATGAAATCGTCACCTACAAGTCACTTTTCAAAGAATTTCGTGATGTCTTCACCTGGAGCTATGAAGAAATGCTGGGCATCAAACCTGACATTGTGATACATGAGATTTAGACATACCCAAATGCTAAACCCATCCGACAATGCCTTCGTCTAGTTCACTCACGTAAAGTGGCTGCTATCAAGCTTGAAGTCGAGAAACTTCTCAAATATGACTTTATTTACCCAGTGACCCTCATTGAATGGGTTTCCAAACTTGTCCCAATCGACAAGAAACAAGGCACAATCCACGTATGTGTTGATTATAGGGATATCAACAAAGCTTGTCCTAAAGAAAACTTTCCTACCCACTTCGTCGATCAGATTGTCGATGATTGCACCGGAAGTGAAATATTCTCTCTGATGGATGGTTTCTCTAGATATAATCAAATCAATATTGTTCCCGAGGATCAACACAAAACCGCTTTCATTTGTCCTTGGGGCACTTTCGCCTATCGGAAACTCCCTTTCGGTCTAAAGAACGCTGGAGCAACTTTTCAATGCGCTATGTCTTATGCCTTCCATGATATCAAGCACATCGTGCAGCCATATCTTGATGACTTACCCTCTCATTCCATGCGTCAAGTCGATCAACCAATCCACCTCCGAGCCATTTTCATCCGCTGTCAGTTTTACCATATATGCTTGAATCCTCACAAATGCATTTTCTACGTGGAATCCAACTGACTTCTCGGCTTTATTGTTTCACGTGAAGGGATTAGGGTAGATCCTTTAAAGGTCGAGGTAATTCTCAATCTCCCTCCTCCTTCTACACTTCGGCAGTTACAAAGTTTGCAAGGGAAAGCAAACTTTCTTTGTCATTTCATCCCAAACTACGTCGAGATAACTCTTGGATTTATGCGACTCCTCAAAAAGGGGTCTGAGTTCATATGGGATACCATCGCAAAAAAAGCCTTTGAATCTTTGAAATTGTCCTTGACACGTGCTCTACTTCTCTTCCCCCCTGATTACAGTCGCGATTATTTCCTCTACCTCACTGCCTCAGATTACACCATTGTTATGGTTCTTGTCCAAGAGGATGATTCTCATGATGAACATGTTATCTATTACTTGATTCAAAGTCTAACGCCTACCGAAACCAAGTATTTACATGTCAAAAAATTGGCCTTGGCAGCTGTCCAGGCAGTTCAACATTTCCAGCACTATATCCTCTCTCGCAAGACTACGGTAATTTCTAACTGCAACACATTCTCACGCGTCAATTGCTAGGGGGAAAATACTCCAAATGGATCGTGATACTCCAGGAGTTTGACTTGGTGTTACCCATGATTTTGGTCATCTTTATGGTGTATTGATGATGGTGTACTCAAGCTACCAACAAGAACTTTCTCCTGAGAAAAGTGATATTCATCTCCTTCCAGAAAACATGTTTTTGCAGAGAGTTTGCAGGCTGCTTATAGCCTAGGGTGCGAGAATGACCCATTCTCCCAAGCTAACTTCAGCTAGGGTGCAAACTTCTCACACTGTGCTCTATGTCTAGGGTGCGAACTTGTTCTCAAGCTTGGAAAAAGGAAGAAGTCTCGAGGGTTCTAGAAGGGAATCTTCTAGAGAATGGGTTCTCATTTGAATGGTTATCATTTTACTAGTTTCCCTGATTTGGTGGGATCATTCTCATCTATGTAGCCATCTCATCCTCTCCTATATATTGATAGGATTCTCATGGAAAAGGTTAAGCAAGATTAATTGGAGAATTGGTGAAGGAATTGTGTGAAGAACCTAGCTTGAACATGAGCTTGGAGACTCTAGCAAGTCTATCAAGAGGATTCATATCTTCTTCATGCAAGGATCGAGCAAGTGTGTGTGTTGGAACCAAGAGTCACCAAAAGGAAGCTTGTGACATCAAGGTGATCAGGTTGTATCTTCTATTTTTGATTAATATGATACTTTATTGTGTAATTCCTTGATCATACACATAAGTTGACAATTAAATATATTTTGCTATCTTCATTTTGGTTGTTTTGTGTTGTCTTGGTCTTGACCTCACAAGAGCACCAGAGCGAAGCGAGAGCAACAGAGACCCTAGGAAGCAATACAAAGGTATGTCACTTGTTCCTCCTTACTAGCTAATTCAATGGTCATAACTTAGGGAAAGAGTCATGTCCTGTCTTGTTTTGTTCTATATCCAGGTGGATCTAGGGAGATCTATTAGTGTCTGCACCTACCGATTAGTCTGATAACAAAATTGGCGACTCTGTCGGGGATGCAACCCATTTTTTTGGTGGTTTTTGGTGTTTTTCCTTGGCCATTTGCTCTTTCCTTACCTTTCTCCATTTCTATCAATCTCTGAGTCTTTAGGACACCCTGATAGACCCTCTAAGTTCATAAGTCTCTTCAAATTTTTTGTCTTTTTCCAAAAATTTTCCTAGTTTCAGGCATTCTCACACTGAACCCCACAGTGGCCTTCGAGAACACCTTGAGTTTGCACTCTTCTTTTAAGTCCAGTGCGAAGTTCCCGCACTTTGCTCAAAGCTAGCCTGCGAGAATGACCCATTCTCGCACTGTGCAATACTGATGGACTGCGAACCCTCTTTTAAAATTTTTTGGATTTAAGATTTTTGCATGTTCAGTTGCCCAGATCAGTATCGGTGTCTGAAAAGAACTTCTTGGACCATTGGTTGATGTTTTCTTGTCTTCAGATCTTGCGCACGATCAGTCTTCGGAAATCAAAGGCTCTTCCTATCCATTTTTTCTTTTTCTCAACTCTCATCTCTTGACTCTCCTAGCAAGGATACACTCTCTGATCCTAGAATCTGAGTACTTGTTTGGTTAAGAGCCGATGATTGCTTTGAAAGTTGGGATTCTTTGTCTTTCTCATTTACTCATTATTTGGAAGATTACTGTTCTCATGCAATTGAAAAGACTAGTTTTGTCTGCTTGTCATTTTTGTTTCCATTGAAATATTGGTTTGGGTTTTGTTTATTGCTTGTTCATTAGTTATTGGTTTTCCTTACTCTCACCACCATGGTGTGGATCCTTTTTGAAAAGTAAAAAACATTTTTATTTTAAAATCATTTTCGTTTTTGAAAATATTGAAAATCAATTATTGAAATTATTGAAAAAGAACAAATAGAGAATTGTCATTATTGCGTGATTCATTGAGATTGTATTTTCAAGAAAATTGTGTCCGGAACACTTCTCTTTCCCTCCCGTACATAGGATTCATCAAACGAAAATTGATATATTTCATTCCTATCTATGCATTGTTGGGTCAGAGTCTGACACAACATCAGTTTCATCTCCATTTCCTTTGAGTAACAACAACCCTTAATAACATTGCACGATTTTAAAATTTAACTAGTAACTCTTTTCTAGGGCTCTATTACACCAACATTTAGTTAGGCTAGTGCTTTGGAATTGGTAGAGAGACACACTCTCCAAAGAAAAAAACACACAATAGCATCTTGTGTTAAGGAATGTCAAATTCCATTTACAACATTTTGTCCTGGGAAGCCCTTCTCACATAAGGGTCAAACCCGAGGTCTTATTGATATTGACAGAGTTACTCACCCTGCTTTGTCGATATCGGTGTAGAGATTGCATGTATTACGGGGGTCACTTGGAGGTATACCCACAATGATGAGTGGAAGCCTCTCGAGTTGATTTCGGGCTAGATACCCTACCCTTGCATGTGGATCAGACTATCAATTGTCCCCCCAGGCTTTATTGTTGTCGGTGGTAACCTTAGTGGCCTATCTTTTTAGGGTATTACACAAGGTGACTGTGAAGAGGCAAGTCTTCATGATACCTGGAATCGACATTGGCCAAACTCACTCGGTATCCTTGGAGGGTATACCCACGATTATGTGTGGGAGCTTGCACCAGGGTAAAAGTCCGTTAAGAAAGTCGTTAGTGTAACTTTTCCACCCTAGCCCAGCCCATTCTCGTCTCGTTGTTGCGACGTTGGATTTCATCACCAACTAGTGACTTCGAAATTAGAAGGTCTTGTTTGCTTGGTATTGTTTCCTAGATTTTATTTACTAGCGTGTGCTGTTTGTTTACCCAAGTTGACCATAGGACTTTCTTCGTAAGTTTGTAACTCGTTCACAATAGATCCTTCACGTCGTTCACATAAAATGCAGGGTATATCTCCAAAAAATCTGGTAGGTTCTCAACCCCTGCCTACAAGCTCACCTGAGGGCTCTCCTCAACAGAGTGAAGTCCAAGACATTACCACTCCACAAGTGGAAAGAACCGACTCTCCGGAATGTTTTTGAATTACCAATACTTGAGAGGACTTTTGACTTCACCCTGATTCTGAGAGACATATTATGCGAGTGAATTCTTCTGGAGACTTAGTTGTGTTGTCTTCTGGATCACCGACTGGACCCTTTCCAGGACCTGAGGGCCAAGATCCTTTTTGGTTTGCTGATGTTTTTAGACGGGACCTTTTTGGTGTAGGATCAGGCGTTGAAATCACTGTCTCACCTGCATTCCCTGAAACCTCTGACCCAGATGCAGTACCTTTTACTACTGCTTATTATTTTCTTGGTATAGACACTCCACGATCTGACCACATCTTGACCGTCCCTATAGAAATGGTCCATTACATAGATACTATGAGTATTCACATCGGGATTATGACGACTAGTCAATCCCCCATCGGCACATCACTCTCACCCAGTTTCGCCCCGACACTTTCACCCAGATACTGTGCGTTAAATGCTTCTATTCCCACTCCTACGCAATTCCCATCCGGAACTCCTGGTGGTCCCTCTTCTTCTGGGCACTCTCCTCCTGGTTTCATTCCGACACTTCCTCAACCCCCTTTTGGAGGACCTTTCTCATCCTCCACCAGAAACACTAATCCTAGTGGCATTATTCCGTCATTCACACCAAATTACCAGATTCTTGTTGGTGGACAATTTATCCAAGGCGGTTTGACTTAACCCCCCCTTGTAGGGAAAATTCCTATTGGAACGCAAATCCCAATTGGAACACTACCCCCAATTGGAACACAACTCCTGATTGGAGGACAACCCCCACTGACCCCATCTTATGGACAAAACATACCTCCATCCTTGGCCCTATATTGGAATCATCTGATACAACATAATCCTCAATTGACTGGGGGGCAACAGCTTCCAGCTGCATCCATTATACCCCCTAGTATAGGCCAACCATATCCAGGTATGTCCAATCCTATTTGGGGCTTGAATGCTCAGACTCACGTCCCTATTCAAGGATACAATCCCATGAGCTACTTTCCTCCACAACAACCACCGCATCTTCCTGGGTCTTCACATTATATGCAGACTGCTTATGGTCCCACTGGTTTGCCGACGGGGCTCCCTCCCTAAAGCCATCAGTGCTCACATGTGAATAGATAGTTACCCTTCTTGGCCACATTGGATCTCCCAGATATGTCAAGGATTTAAATGATCTAATTCGTCACTCTCCCCAATGGCCCGCTATACCAACCAAGCTACCATCAGACATCCCTAAATTCGATGGCAAAGCGGGAGAGGACTCAAAAAATCATGTCATGAATTTTCACCTCTGGTGCTCATCCAACTCCTTGATGGATGACTCTATTCATTTACGTCTTTTTCAAAGACCTGCACGGGTTCTGCAGTGAAGTGGTATATAGAATTACCACGAGGTTTCTTCGCAGACTTCAACACCCTAGCTATGGCCTTCCTCACTCACTACCAGTTACCGATCCATTATGAAATGGGCACCAAGATTTTGAGTTCTTTCAAACAAACCAAAGCCACTCATATATCTGATCACATTCATGAATGGCGAAGGAGACGACGTCTCATCAAACTCGAACTTCCTGATCAGTTGCTGGTAGAGTGGTTCACAAAATCATTTGTGAACGACATCGCAATGGGTGGAGTGGACATAGAAGAACAAACCATAAGTCGTGCTCAATACCTTAACCTCGTTTACTCACAAACATATACTCTTTACGACTTACTCCCTGAAACACCTCGTCCTTCCACTTCCACCACTTCAACTATTCCAGCTTCCTCTCATGTAGCCGACGGCGTGATTGGCACTTTCCATGCCCAACCACATTCTGCCTCAAGCACCACCCTCAAACTTGCTTCTTCTAATGTTCAAAATGCTTCGTCTCCTACCCCTCCCACCGGCAAGACTTCTGAGGTAAATGCAGTTCAATCTACCCAAGATGGTAAAAGAAAATCTAGAAAAGGAAATGGTAAGAATAAGAAGGAAAAAAATAATTTACAAGCAGAGAAAACCAAAACTCTACCTATTGACGATAGGGATAAGCGCGAACCTCGATAACCTTGTCTTATCTGTGGTGATGATCACTACACGAAGGATTTTCCATGATGCGCCGAGGTCACTAAGTTCCTTCAAGGAGCCCCAGAATGACTCAACCCCCCCTTGTAGGGAAAATTCCTATTGGAACGCAAATCCCAATTGAAACACTACCCCCAATTGGAACACAACTCCCAATTGGAGGATAACCCCCACTGGCACCACCTTACAGACAAACCATACCTCCATCCTTGGCCCAATATTGGAATCATATGATACAACATAATCCTCAATTGACTGGGGGGAAACAACTTCCAGCTGTATCTATTATAGCCCCTAGTATAGGCCAACCATATCCAGGTACGTCCAATTCTATTTGTGGCTCGAATGCTCAGACTCACGTCCCTATTCAAGGATACAATCCCATGGGCTTATTTCCTCCACAATAACCACCGCATCTTCTTGAGTCTTCGCATTATAGGCAGACTTCTTATGGTCCCACTGGTTTGTCGACGGGGCTCCCTCCCCAAAGCCACCAGTACCCGCATGTGAATAGACAGTTACCCTTCTTGGCCAATTTGGATATCTCAGATCTGTTAAGGATTTTAAATGATCCAATTTGTCACTCTCCCCAATGGCCCACTATACCAGCCAAGCTACCATCATACATCCCTAAATTCGATGGAAAAGAGGGAGAGGACCTGAACAATCACATCATGAATTTTCACCTCTAGTGCTCATCCAACTCCTTGATGGATGACTCTATTCGTTTACGTATTTTTAAAAGGACCCTCATGGGTTCTGGAGTGAAGTGGTATATAGAATTACCATGAGGTTTCTTCTCCGACTTCAACACCCTAGCTATGGCCTTCCTCACTCACTACCAGTTACCAATCCATTATGAAATGGGGACCAAGATTTTGAGTTCTTTCAAACAAACCAAAGACACTCATATATCCGATCACATTCATGAATGGTGAAGGAGATGACGTCTCATCAAACTTGAACTTCTCGATCAGTTGCTGCTAGAGTGGTTCACAAAATCATTTGTGAATGACATCACACGTGACATCGCCATGGATGGAGTTGTCACAGAAGAATAGGCCATAATTCGTGCTCAATACCTTGACCTCATTTACTCACAAACGGGTACTCTTTATGACTTACTCCCTGACGCACCTCTTCCTTCCACTTCCACCACTTCAACTACTCCAGCTACCTCTCATGCAACCGATGGTGCGATTGGCACTTTCCATGCCCAACCACATTCTGCCTCAAGCACCACCCTCAAACCTGTTTCTTCTAATGTTCAAAATTCTCCGTCTCCTACCCCTCCACCGGCAAGACTTCTGAGGTAAATGTAGTTCAATCTACCCCAGCCGGTAAAAACAAATCCAAAAAAGGAAAGGGTAAGAATAAGGAGGACAAAAATACTTTACAAGCAGAGAAAACCAAAAATCCACATGTTGATGATAGGGATAAGTGCAAACCTCGATACCCTTGTCTTATCTGTGGTGATGATCACTACACGAAGGATTGTCCACGATGCGCCGAGGTCACTAAGTTCCTTCAAGGAGCCCTGAAATGACTCAACCCCCCCTTGTAGGGAAAATTCCTATTGGAACAAAAATCCCAATTGGAACACTACCCCCAATTGGAACACTACCCCCAATTGGAACACAACTCTCGATTGGAGGACAACCCCCACCGACCCCACCTTACAGACAAAACATACCTCCATCCTTGGCCCAGTATTGGAATCATTTGATACAACATAATCCTCAATCGAATGGGGGGAAACAACTTCCAGCTGCATCCGTTATACCCCCTAGTATAGGCCAACCATATCCAGGTACATCCAATCCTATTTGGGGCTCGAATGCTCAAACTCACGTCCCTATTCAAGGATACAATCCCATGAGCTACTTTCCTCCACAACAACCACTACATGTGCCTGGGTCTTCACATTATATGTAGACTAATTATGGTCCCACTAGTTTTTCGATGGGGCTCCCTCCCCAAAGCCACCAGTACCCACATGTGAATAGACAGTTACCCTTCTTGGCCACTTTGGATCTCCCAGATCTGTCAAGGATTTTAAATGATCCAATTCGTCACTCTCCCCAATGTCCCTCTATACCAGCCAAGCTACCATCATACATCCCTAAATTTGATGGAAAAGCGGGAGAGGACCTGAACAATCACATCATGACTTTTCACCTCTGGTGCTCATCCAACTCCTTGATGGATGACTCTATTCGTTTACATATTTTTCAAAGGACCCTCACAGGTTCTGTAGTGAAGTGGTATATAGAATTACCATGAGGTTTCTTCTCTGACTTCAACACCCTAGCTATGGCCTTCCTCACTCACTACCAGTTACCGATCCATTATGAAATGGGGATGGAGATTTTGAGTTCTTTCAAACAAACCAAAGCCACTCATATATCCGATCACATTCATGAATGGCGAAGGAGATGACGTCTCATCAAACTCGAACTTCCCGATCAATTGCTGGCAGAGTGGTTCACAAAATCATTTGTGAACAACATCGCACATGACATCGCCATGGGTGGAGTTGTCACAGAAGAACAGGCCATAAGTCATGCTCAATACCTTGACCTCGTTTACTCATAAACAGGTACTCTTTACGACTTACACCCTGATGCACCTCATCCTTCCACTTTCGCCATTTCAACTACTCCAGCTGCCTCTCATGCAGCGGACGGTGTGATTGGCACTTTCCATGCCCAACCACATTCTGCCTCAAGCAACACCCTCAAACCTTCTTCTTCTAATGTTCAAAATTCTCCGTCTCCTACCCCTCCCACCGACAAGACTTCCGAGGTAAATGCAGTTCAATCTACCTCAGCCGGTAAAAAAAATCTAGAAAAGGAAAGGGTATGAATAAGGAGGACAAAAATACTTTACAAGCAGAGAAAACCAAAACTCTGCCTATTGACGATAGGGATAAGCGCAAACCGCGATACCCTTGTCTTATCTGTGGTGATGATCACTACACGAAGGATTTTCCACGACGTGCCAAGGTCACTAAGTTCCTTCAAGGAGCCCTGAAACCACCTGCTCCGGCCGTTTTGTCCCAACCTTTCCCCTCTCAACAATAGGCCCAATTGGTCATTCGTGACCAACCCTCCCCTTCTACTACGTCCTATGTATTGATGTGTACTGGTGATTCAAAGAAGAACGAAATTTCACTCACCACTCGAGCCAAAGATTATTCTCCCTCTAAAGAGAAGGTTGATGACCCACCTCCTTCATTGGTACAACCCCCTCCCGCCACTCCACCTACCAACAGTCCTCTTCATCTAGAATGACCGAGCCTTGACATAGTTCTTCGATCCCCTCCAAAGGGTGTCATTCAAAAATCGGCTTTCAATCCTCATGCTCATGCTGCCCAAAACTATAGCATTGTTGAAGATCTGGCCCAAGCACCTTCTACGATGTCAGCCCTCGAAGTCCTTCAAAGTTGTCCCACACAACGAAAGGCACTGTTGAAAACTATCGGTGGAATCGACTCGACGGACATGAATTTAATAATTTTTGACTTGGAATATCACATCCCAAGGTTACCTCCTCAACTCGCGTTCCAAATCCAAGTGATTGTCTCTGACAAAAACATTTTTCGAACCGTTATCGACGAGGGTGCCTCGACATGTGTCATGTCTCTGACGTGCTGGAAAGCCATCGGCTCTCCCTCTTTGACTGAATCCTAGAACACTCTCAAATCCTTCAATGGCTCCGGTTTTAAGCCCTATGGTGTCCTTCCTTCATTTCCAATCACACTAGAAGGAAAAATGGTCCAAGTCGAAGTGGAAGTCTCTGACGCTCCTCTCGATTGCAATATTCTACTTGGCCATAGTTGGATCGATTCCATGTGTGCAGTTGTGTCGACTCTTTTTCATGTTGTACATTTCCCACATCAAGGGAAGGTAGTCACTGTCGACCAATTAGCCTTATTTAACTCGGATACCCATACTAGCAACGTATTGTTCATCGCTAAAACCCCACCGAGTTACGAGAATGTCGGTGTAGGCCTTCTCAAAGACTCTTCGTTGATGGATACTTTCCCCATTCCACCGTGAGATGTTCCATGCTCATATGTTGCTTCAATCAACATGATCTCCACCTCTATTCATGGAACTCCTACATCTCACGACCCATGGATGGTACCTGACCCTAGAGATCATCTTCGTTAAGGCAATGAAATGCCGTTAAGCCTGGTCGAATCTTCTTATCAAGCCATTCAATTGGCAACCCCTTCTACCACTTCTCTTGGTGAGTTATCTCCAAATCCTTTCCAGGTCATTTTTCCCATAGATGAGATGATCATGTCTGTCATGGAAGACACCCCTTGGGACGATGGACATCACCGTTCCGTCCTCTTCCTGGAGAAACATACCATCGAGAACTACCAATGGATCTCGACCCCGTCGATCATTGTCATCATTTTAAATGTTCCTGAGTCCACACACGATGTGTTTTCCGAAGGGAACTTAAGAAATATCTCACCCACTATTCCCCTCAACATATCCATCAAACCTGGAATTGTCGAAAATGTGCATATTGGAGCTTCGTGTTCCCCTGACGAAATCGTCACCTACACGACACTTTTCAAAGAGTTTCGTAACGTCTTCACTTGGAGCTACGAAGAAATGCTGGGTATTGACCTTGACATTGTGATACATGATATCAAGACATACCCCGATGCTAAACCCGTCCGGAAACACCTTCGTCCAGTTCAGCCACATGAAGTGGCTGCTATCAAGATTGAAGTCGAGAAACTTCTCAAAGCCGACTTTATTTACCCGGTGGCCCTCACTGACTGGGTTTCCAATCTTGTCCCGATCGACAAGAAACAAGGCACAATCCGCATATGCATTGATTATAGGGATATCAAAAAAGCTTGTCCTAAGGACAACTTTCCTACCCCCTTCGTCGATCAAATTGTCGACGATTACGTCGGAAGAGGAATATTCTCTCTGATGGATGGTTTCTTCAGATATAATCAAATCAATATTGTTCTCGAGGATCAACATAAGATGACTTTATTTGTCCTTGGGGCACTTTCACCTATCGAAAACTCCCTTTTGGTCTCAAGAATGCTGACGCAAATTTTCAACGCACTATGTATTATGCCTTCCATGATATCAAGCACATCGTGCAACCATATCTTGACGACTTACCTGCTCATTCTATGCACCGAGTCGATCATCCAATCCATCTCCGAGCCATTTTCATCCGATGTCGGTTTTACCACATACGCTTGAACCCTCACAAGTGTGTTTTTTGCGTGGAATCTGGTCGACTTATAGGCTTTATTGTTTTGCATCAAGGGATCAGGGTAGATCCTTTAAAGGTCAAGGCGATCCTTAATCTCCCTCCTCCGTCTACACTTCGCCAGTTACAAAGTTTGCAAGGGAAAGAAAACTTTCTTTGTCGTTTCATCCTGAACTACGCCGAGGTAACTCGTGGATTTATGCGGCTACTCAAAAAGGGTTCCGAGTTCGTATGGGATACCATTGCAAACAAATCCTTCAAAGCTTTGAAATTGTCCCTGACACGTTCTCTGCTTCTCTTCCCCCCCCTTATTACAGTCGTGATTATTTCCTCTACCTCGCAGCCTCGGATTACACCATTGGTATGGTTCTCGTCCAAGAGGATGATTCTCATGACGAGCATGTTATCTATTACTTGAGTCGAAGTCTAATGCCTACTGAAACCAAGTATTTACATGTCGAAAAACTGGCCTTGGCAGCCGTCCAAGCAGTTCAACGCTTCCGGAACTATATCCTCTCTCGCAAGACTACAATGATTTCTAACTGCAACCCTATGAAACACATTCTCACACGTCAATTGATAGGGGGAAAATACTCCAAATGGATCGTGATAATCCAAGATTTTGACTTGGAATTCGAATGAGCCAAGTCCAAGAAGTCCTTAGTGTTTGCCGAGTTGATATGTGACTTTTCCTACTCTGAAACGAAAAATGTAGCAGCCGATTCATTACCTGATGAATCCCTTTTCCTCATTAGTTCCGATGATCTTTGGTATGGCGATATCATCATATATCTCCAAACCCAGACTTTTCGGCCTCATTTGTCTAGTATTGATCGACATCGAATACGCTACCAAGCCCGTCAATATATTATCCTTGGAGATACTCTTTATCGTCATGGGATTGACTCAGTTTTTCGACGCTGCCTCACGTTCAACAAAGCTGAGAAAGCCTTAAATGACTGCCATTCTGGAGCCTGTGGTGGTCATATGTATGGGTATGTTACTGCCCAGAAAATCTTACGAGCGGGGTATTTTTGGCCTTCTTTATTTAACGACTGCATAATCGCCGTCCAAAAATGCCACACTTTCCAGACCTATAATCATAAGATACAGTCACATCCCGCTCCTCTCCACCCTGTGGTCTCCGTTGGTCCCTTTGCGAAATGGGGCATCGATTTCATGACATGTCACCCCCACTCGGCCGGGGGGCATGGATAGATTATTGTAGTCGTAGATTATTTTACGAAATGGGCCGAGGCGATGCCGACATTTGACAATACTGGAAAGACCACAACATTTTTCATTTTTAATCATATCATAGCTCATTTTGGTGTTTCTTAGGCTATCATCACTGATTAGAGTAGCCACTTTAGAAACTTCATGATGTTTGAACTAACTGAAAATTTGGGTCTTCACCATGAAAACTCAACACCCTATTACCCACAAGCCAACAGCCAAGTCGAAGCAATTAACAAAGTTCTCATAACCATGCTCCGACGAATGATAGGGATTCACAAAACAAGTTGGCACATAATGTTGTTTTCGGCATTGTGGGCTTACCGAAAATCCGTCAAGTCCGCTACTGGGTTTACACCTTTACGGTTAGTCTATGGGTTGGAAGCCATTCTCCCGATTGAATGCGAGATACCCTCTTTAAAACTAGTTGTTGAACTCCTACCAAACAATTCTGCTGAGGAAGAACGTCTATTGTATCTTATGCGATTAGACGAAACTTGACGTGATGCTACCCTAGTCATAGAAGCTAAAAAAAAATGTGTCAAGGCCCAATACGACAAACATGTGAAGCCTTGCATTTTCTTCGAAGGAGATATGGTTCTCCTCTAAGAACAAGATCGAGATATGCTAGGAGCTAGAAAATTTGAAGCCATGTGGCGAGGTCCTTATATCATTAGATGAGTTTTGGAAAAAGGGGCTTACGAGTTAGTAGATTACGATGGTATCCCTTTGAGTGAACCCATAAATGGGTTGTACTTGAAGAAGTACTATGCATAATATCACCTGTGCATGAGTACCTGCATTTTTATTGTATCATACTTCTTGTGTGACTGTAGTTTTCTTTTGTTGTTATCTGGTCTCTGCCCTTATGTGACGTTGTGCTTGATTTCCATATGTCCGAGTCTTCGTTACCCTACATTGTCTTCGCTGATGGCGCTAGCCGTAGTACTCAGAACCTTGCTTCCGCTACATGGGCAATTTACGCCCCTACAAACAAACTTGTCTCTTTACGAGGTGTGTGCTTCGACCGTGCGATAAAAAATATTGTAGAGTATAGCGCTGTTATCGAATTTTTGATTGATGCTATCTCGTTTGGTATCCATCATTTGTTTGTGTGACTCGATTCGTAGCTCGTAGTACTACAGTTAAGTAATGTCTATACTATTTGAAGTCCTACTTTGTTACAGGTGTATTTGCGAATTTGCCTCTTGGAACATTATTTTGATTATATCGAATATCAACATATTCCTAGATGTCTAAATACATTAACTGATGCATTAGCTAACTATGTATTAGACAGACATTTGGGTCATTTATAAATCAATCACATCAATTTTCCACACAACACAAGATAAACCGGTAGAATCCATATGTATATATAACGATCAATTTTTTTTTTTACAAAAAGTTCTATCCGAGGACCAAAATTTCAAAATCTGAAGCCCATAGCTTCTACAAAGTGGCATCATGGATGACGTTCATAGTAACACATGACTTCCCGAGCAACCCTACAAAGCAGTCGGCCAATGGACTCTGACACTCCTACTGTATGACGCTGATAACGTCGCGGAACCTCTCCAAGGGGCATGTCTGGAATGTCTGTTGTCAAACCCTCTAGGTTTTGTTCCACCGCTTCATAATCTTCGGCGTCCCATCGTGGCACTAGAGCCACCTCTCGTCACTAAATAGGAGAAGTACCAGGTGGTCGGTGAGGCCCCACGTCTGTGTCATCAAAAAATAATTTTGTAATTAGACCTTGGACGAACATAAAAACATTTTCATATGATAAAATTCACAAAAACATTTAAAAAATAAAAAAATGTGTACTTCTTACCAAGATCCCCCCACTGAGCGCCCTCAGGCAGGGCCAAGTCTAGATATCCTCAGAATTTCAACCCAACATAGGCATAATCATCGACCATCAGCATCTGTGGTCGCAGCCAGTCGAAAAAGGCATCATTATATTTGATAATTGGTCCAGCTACGTGCCGGGCCATGAGCTGACACCACCTCAGCATTCTTGGATCCGTTGGAGCTGGTAAACCCCACTCAACCTGCAACCTCAGTAAGGGAACCCTCTCAAGAAAGAAGGACACCAACAACGACCCATACCCGAATTGCTTCAGATTGCCTCGCCTGCATTTGGTCAACAACCTCTTCACGCTACGAAGCACTGCGTCTGCCCAGTTAAAAACCCGAGGCTCAGTACACTTTATAGCATACTGAAAGTAGCTCTGGAGAGCCATGTGAGGAGAAGTTATCCTAGACATACGAGCAATGGTGAACAAAATAGTGCGAAGGGTCAAATCCCGCACTCCCCAAATGGCTACCTTTCCTTTGCTCCTTTCCGCCTCAGGAACATAGTGCAAATGACAGTATTCACTCATGGGTAGTCCACCACCTCTGCTACCAGTCAGGCTCGTGTGATACCCACGCCATGATAATCCTGTCAAGAAGTAAATGTCCTCGATATCCAAGGACAATGTGTGGACCCTTACATGGAATACTTGTTGGTCCGGGTCCCACATATGCACAAGGTACTCCAATAACCTGACTTAGGCCCTCATACCCGGGATACAAAAGAATTTCAGGAGACCACAATATTGCAAAGTGGCAACGTTGCCCGGATGATTCCCAACAATAGAATCATCTTATTCATTCTCTCTTTCACGCCATTCCATAACCATGGTGATAGCCAAATACCTACATAGGAAACATAAGAAGAAGGTTAGAAACTCTACTCAACACTTGGTATCTTTTTCATTGAGAAAACTTCAATTTTTTTTTCCACTTTACGGTGCTCGCAGGTGCCCTTTAGGCATAGTGCGAGGTTCTTGTAGGTGCCTTTGGGGCCACCTGCGAGAATGAGGCATTCTCGCAGGTCCCGTGTGGCTAGCCTGTGAGAATGGATGAGCTCAACTTTAACCCCTAAAACAAACTCAAAAACATGATTTTTGCCAATGAAAATGAAAAATCAAACCATGAAAAGATAGAGGACAAGGAGCTTACCCCACTGCCAGAGATGGTTCGTCAAATGGATGCTCGTAACTCTCGCAATCGAGCACCGAAATTCAAGGGCAAAAGAGGGGTTTTGGACTCAAATATTGGTAAAGTTAAAATGACTATGGTAAAAAGAACTTTTACCATTGGTTATTGAATTTTATAATTGTTTTATTTCTTAAAACCTAATGCTTAATACCCCTATGAGTGTGACATTTGTAGACATGGTGACTTCAATGTTCGTACACAGGGATACAAATATTTTTTCTCTTTTTCATTGCGTGTTTTGATGGTTTTTGATGGTTTTTGCACAAAACCTAGAGCTTGGTCTTTGTCTATTCTCATGCTCGAAAATACATGAGAATGCAATTGAGCACACTTTTATCACTTTTTTGGGCTCAACAAGGTTACATGAAAAGGGACCCCCCCTAGAGTTCTCTTTAAGCTCTTTTCAGACTCTCTAAATATGAAAAGATCGTCGAGTGACCTTGCTATTTTCACGCTCGTTAAAGTATTTGAAGAAAGCATCTGTTGGGCTATAATTTATCTCTTTTTTGGTCTCATCAGACTATTTTATGAAAAAGGAACTGAGAGAGTTCTTTTTAAAGTATTTTTCCAGACTCTATAATCATGAAAAACCTTCAAGTTTTCTATCTTTGGACTCGTTAAACAAATATCGACAGACCCGTAATGGGACCGAACCACTCCTTCCTAGGGTTCGTTAAACATACTCCGAAGGACTCATCCAAAGGATGAGCTTAAATCAACAAGCATATGTTATCCTCCTCTAGCTTGTGTAAAAATAAAGAGGTACTCGCCATAAATGGTGGGGGAAAATTTGGGAAAGGGATGTGTTTTCGTATTTATATTGATTGGCAGTAAGTGTCGCTCTTGAACATGACACCCCCCTATTCATTATTTGAAGTCGGTTTGGGATATCCATTTGTCTCTCATTCGATTTGCTACAAGGTCATACCCCGCGTCATCTCTGAGTAAATGCTGCCAAATCATTGGTCATGTCATTCATATGTTCAAGAGAAGTTCATCTGAAACCTCTATTGATTCGGTCATCTGCAGTTGTCCATTCTCTTTGTGTCGGCCTTCCCTGTGTCCATTCCAACTTACATCATACTCTGTTTCACCTTCAAAATCTGTTACTCATTTCGTGTCATTGATGGGGGATACATCAAGGCCCTCCTATGACGAGTTTTGTTCCGTCGACTCCAGCTCATTATCCAGAAACAAGACTTAGAAATTCATTGGTACCTTGGAACTTGCATGCCTCAATGGCAGGTTTCCTCGCTTTCGATAGTGGGTTTCCATCATTGACCCCTAATCGAAAGATTCCGTCGGGTGTTCGACCTCAACTCATTCATTCACATTTGGTGGATTGTACTAGTGTACCTTGGAAATCGTTGACATTAATGGTGATTTCCCTCGCACTTGTTAATGGTTTCATCAATGACCGGTAATCAAGTGGTTTCTACCATGTTCAACTTCGACACATGTAATCACATGGTTAGATTCATACTTTTGGGTGATGGGTTTGAAGACCCTCGATCTCATCTCTTTGGTCCAGGTTGCGATGGAATATGTATAATTTGCAGACACATAGATCCACTTTGTATGTCTCGTGGCTATGTCGTCTCAATTTGAATTTTCTTGCATAGATCCACAGTGTATTCCTGGTGGCTATGCGATATTTTGACGGCATGGATCCACAGTGTATGATTGTTGGCCATGACCTATGCTTATAATGTCATTCGTCTGTGATCTGAGTATGGGAATGCCTACCTCGGAACTAGTATGATATTCTGCAGATGCTTGGTTGTTCGCAGGTTTCCGATTAGGTGCGCTCCTGGTTTCCAACACACACACGCAGTTTACAAAGTATTTTGATTGTCACTGATTCCATCCTCATACTTTGGGGGGCATTCTGTTACCCATGATTTTGGTCATCTTGATGGTGTATTGATGATGGTGTACTCAAGCTCCCAACAAGAAATTTCTCCTGAGAAAAGTGACATTCATCTCCTTCCAGAAAACATATTTTTGAAGAGAGTTCGCAGATTGCTTATAGCCTAGGGTGCGAGAATGACCCATTCTCGTAGGCTACCTTCAGATAGGGTGCCAAATTCTCGCACTGTGCTTTATTTCTAGGGTACGAACTTGTTCTCAAGCTTGGAAAAAGGAATAAGTCTCGAGGGTTCTAGAAGGGAATATTCTAGAGAATGGGTTGGCATTTGAATGGTTATCATTTTACTGGTTTCCTTGATTTGGTGGGATAATTCTCATCTATGTAACCATCTCATCCTCTCCTATTATATTGATAGGATTCTCATGGAAAAGGTTAAGCAAGATTAATTGGAGAATTGGTGAAGGAATTGTGTGAAGAACCTAGCTTGAACAGGAGCTTGGAGACTCTAGCAAGTCTATCAAGAGGATTCGGATCTTCTTCATGCAAGGATCGAGCAAGTGTGTGTGTTGGAACCAAGAGTCACTGAAAGGAATCTTGCGACATCAAGGTGATCAGGTTGTATCTTCTACTTTCGATTAATATGTTACAATGACATGTCCTTTTCCCATAAATTCATTCTTACTTTATTGTGTGATTCCTTGATCATACACATAAGTTGACAATTGAATATATTTTGCTATATTCACTTTGGTTGGTTTGTGTTGTCTTGGTCTTGACCTCATGAGAGAACCGGAGCAAAGCGGGAGCAATAGAGACCCTATGAAGGGATACAAAGGTATGTCACTTGTTCCTCCTTACTAGCTAATTCAATGGTCATAACTTAGGGAAAGAGTCATGGCCTGTCCTATTTTGTTCTAGATCCAGGTGGATCTAGGGAGATATGTTAGTGTCCGCACCTACCAATTAGTCCGATAACACTTGGAATTCAAACGAGCTAAGTCCAAGAAGTCCTTAGTGTTTTCCAAGTTGATATGCGACTTTCCCTACTCTGAAACAGAAAATGTAGCAGCCGATTCATTACCTGATGAATCCCTTTTCCTAATTAGTTCCAATGATCTTTGGTACAGTGATATCATCATATATCTCCAAACCCAGAATTTCCGTCCCAATTTGCCCAGTACTGACCGACGTCGAATACGCTACCAAGCCTGTCAATATATTATCCTCGGGGATACTCTTTATTTCCATGGGATTGACTCGGTTTTTCGACGCTGCCTCACATTCGACGAAGCCGAGAAATACTTAAATGACTACCATTCTAGAGCTTGTGGTGGTCATATGTCCGGGTATGCTATTTCCCAGAAGATCTTAGGAGAAAGGTATTTTTGGCCTTCTTTATTTAATGATTGCATAATCGCTGTCCAAAAATGCCATGCTTGCCAGACCTATAATCATAAGATACGATCACATCCTACTCCTCTTCACCCTGTGGTCTCCATTGGTCCCTTTGCAAAATGGGGTATCGATTTGATGACATGTCACCCCCACTCGGTCGGGGGCCATGGATACATTATTGTAGCCATAGATTATTTTACGAAATGGGCCGAGGCGATGTTGACATTTGACAATACTGGAAAGACCACAACATTATTCATTTTCAATCACATCATAGCTCGTTTTGGTGTTCCTCAGGCTATCGTCACTAATCATGGTAGCCACTTTAGAAACTTCATGATGTTCGAACTCACTGAAAAGTTATGTCTTCTCCGTGAAAACTCAACGCCCTATTACCCACAAGCCAATGGCCAAGTCGAAGCGATTAACAAAGTTTTCATAACCATGATTCGACGAATGATAGGGATTCACAAAAAAAGTTGGCACACAATGTTGTTCTTAGCATTGTTGGCTTACATGACATCTGTTAAGTCCGCTACTAGGTTTACACCTTTCCAGTTAGTCTATGGTCTAGAATCCATCCTCCTGATTGAATGCGAGATACCCTCTTTAAAACTAGCCGTCGAACTCTTACCAAACACTTTTGCAGAGGAAGAACATCTGTTGTATCTCATGCGATTAGATGAAACTCGATGCAACGCTACCCTAGCCATAGAAGCCTAGAAGAAATGTGTCAAGGCCCAATACAACAAACATGTCAAGCCTCGCGTTTTCTCTGAAGGAGATTTGGTTCTCCTCTATGAACAAGATCGAGATATTCTAGGAGATGGAAAATTCGAAGCCATGTGGCGAGGTCCTTATATTGTTGGATGAGTTTTGGAAAAAGGAGCCTACAAGTTAGTAGATTATGATGGTATCCCTTTGAGTGAACCCAGAAATGGGTTGTACTTAAAGAAGTACTATGCATAAGATCACCTGTGCACGAGTACTTGTAGTTTATTGTATCATACTTCTTGTGTGTTATTGTAGTTTGTTTTTCGTTATCTGGTCTCTGCCCTTATGTGACGTTGTGTTTGATTTCCAGATGCCGGAGTCTTCGCTACCCCACATTGGCTTCGCTAATGGTGCTACCTGTAGTACTCAGAACTTTGATTCTGTTGCGTGGGCAATTTAAACCTACAAACAAACTTATCACTCTACGAGGTGTGTGCCTCGGCCGTGCGACCAACAATAATGCAAAGTATAGCGCCATTATCGAATTTTTGATTGATGCTATCTCGCTTGGTATCCATCACTTGGTTGTGCGAATCGATTCGCAACTCGTAGTACTATAGTTAAGTAATGTCTATGCTATTCGAAGTCCTACTTTGTTACGGCTATATTTACGAATTCGCCTTTTGGAACGTTATTTTGATTATATTGAGTATCAACATATTCCTAGATGTCTAAATACATTAACTAATGCATTAGCTAACTATGTATTAGACAAACATTTGGGTCATTTATAAATCAATCACATCACAAGTTTCACACAACACAAGATAAGCCGGTAGAAGTTGTATGTATATATAATGATCAAAAAGTTTTTTACAAAAAAGTTATGTGCGAGGACCAAAATTTCAAAATCTGAAGCTCATAGCTTCCATAAAGTAACGTCATGGATGATGTTCACGGTAACACACAACTTCCCGGGAAACCCTACGAAGCAGTCCTCCAACAGACTCTGATATACC
Organism: Picea engelmannii; assembly: GCA_009831015.1. NCBI lineage: Eukaryota > Viridiplantae > Streptophyta > Pinopsida > Pinales > Pinaceae > Picea > Picea engelmannii. The sequence continues at coordinate 458,151 of ML784523.1, forward strand.
CACTGTATGACGCTGATAACGTCGCGGGACCTCTCCAAGAGGCATGTCCAGAGTGTTTGTAGTCAAACCCTCTAAGGTTTTTTCCACTGCCTCATAATCTTCAGCATCCTATCATGGCACTAGAGCCACCTCTCCTCTTCTCTGAATAGGAGAAGTACCCAGAGGTCGATAAGGCCCCACGTCTGTTTCATTAAAAAAGAATTTTTGTAATTAGACCTTGGACAAACATAAAAACATTTGCATATGATAAAATTCACAAAAACATTTAAAAGGTAAAAATGTGTACTTCTTACCGAGATATCCCCACTAAGCGCCCTCAAGCAGGGCCAATTCTGGATCCCCTTGGAAGTCCAACCCGACATAGGCATAATCATTGACCATCAACATCTGTGGTCGCAACCAGTCAAAGAAGGAATCATTGTATTTGATGATTGGTCCAGCTACATGTCGGGCCATGAGGTTACACCACCTCAGCATCCTCATATCCTCTCGAGCTGGTAAACCCCACTCAACCTGCAACCTCAGTAAGGGAACCCTCTCAAGAAAGAAGGACACCAACAATGACCCGTACCTGAATTGCTTCAGGTCGCCTCTCCTGCATTTAGTCAACTGCCTCTTCATGCTACGAAGGACTGCATCTACCTAGTTAAATACCCGAGGCTCAGTACACTCTATGGCATACTAAAAGTATCTATGGAGATCCATGTGTGGAGAAGCTCTCCCATCCATACGAGAAATGGTGAACAAAATGGTGCGAAGGGTAAAATCCTGGACCCCCCAAATAACCACTTTTCCTTCGCTTCTTTCTGCCTCTGGAACATAGTACATGAGACAATATTCACTCATAGGCAGCCCACCACCTCATCTACCAATCAAGCTAGCATGGTACCCACGCCGTGACAATCCTGTCAGAAAATAAACGTCCTTGATATCCAAGGACAATGTGTGGACCCCCACGTGGAATACTTGTTGGTCCATGTCCCACATATGAACGAGGTACTCCAACAGCCTGACTTGGGCCGTCATACTCGGGATTCGAAAGAATTTCAGGAGACCACAGTCTCACAAAGAAGCAATGGTGCCCAGGTTATTCCTGGCAATAGCATCATCTTATTCATGCTCTCTTTCATGCCATTCCAGAACCATGGTGACAGCCAAATGCCTGCATAAGAAACATAAGAAGAAGGTCAACAACTCTCTTCAAGACTTGGTACATTTTTCATTGGAAAAACATCAAACAAAATTTTCACTTTGCGGTTCTCCCAGGTGCCCCTTTGGCACAGTGCGAGGTTCTCGTAGGTGCCTTTGGGGCCACCTGCGAGAATGATGCATTCTCACAGGTCCCGTGTGGCTGGCCTGCGAGAATGCCTGAGCGCAAGTTTGAGCCCTAAAACAAGCTCAAAAACTTGAAATTTACCAATGAAAATAAAAAATTGAACCATGAAAAGATAGAAGATTAGGAGCTTACCTCACTGCCGGAGATGGTTCGCCAAATGGTTGTTTGTACCTTCCACAATCGAGCACCAAAATTCAATGGAAAAAGAGGGGTTTTGAGCTTAAATCTTGTCAAAGTTACAATGACTATGGTAAAAAGAACTTTTATCCACTTATATTTACTTTTACCATTTTTGTTGGTTTTTATAATTGTTTTATTTATTAAACCTAATGCCTAATGCCCCTATGAGTGTGAATTTTTGCATACATAATGACGTCGACGTCCATACATAGGGATATAGATTTTTTCTCTTTTTCATCGCATGTTTAAGTTGTTTTTTATGGTTTTTGCACAAAACCTCGAGCTTGGTCTTTGTCCATTCTCACGCTAAAAAATACATGAGAACATAATCGAGCGCACTTTTATCACTTTTTTGGGCTCAATAAGGTTATACAAAAAAGGAACCCCCTGGAGTCCTCTTTAAGCTCTTTTCAGACTCTCTAAACATGAAAATATTGCCAAGCGACCTTGCTATTTTCATGCTCGTTAAAGTATTTGAAGAAAGTGTCTGTTGAGCGATAATTTATCTCTTTTTCGGTCTCATCAGACTATTTTATGAAAAAGGAACTGAGAGAGTTCTCTTTTGAGTGTTTTTCCAGACTCTATAATCATGAAAAACCTTTGAGTTTTCTATATTTGGACTCGTTAAATAAACATCGAAAGACCCATAATGGGACCGAACCACTCCTTCCTAGGGTTCGTTAAACATACTCCGAAGGACTCATCCGAAGGATGAGCTTACATCAACAAGCATATGCTATCCTCCTCAAGCTTGCGTAAAAATAAAGAGGTACTCACCAGAAATGGTGGGGGAAAATTTGGGAAAGGGATATGTTTTCGTATTCATATTATTGGCAGTAAGTGTCGCTCTTGAACATGACACCCCCCCTATTCATTATCTGAAGACGGTTTGGGAAATCCAGTTGTCTCTCATTCGATTTGCTACAAGGTCATATCCTGGGTCATCTCTGATTCAATGCTACCAAATCATTGGTCGTGTCATTCATATGTTCAAGAGAAGTTCATCTGAAACCTCTATCGAGTCGGCCATCTACAATTGTCCATTCTCTCCATGTCGGCCTTCCCTGTGTCCAGTCCAGCTTACATCATACTCTATTTCACCTTCAAAATATGTTACTCATTTCGTGTCATTTATTGGGGATACATCAAGGCCCTCCTGTGACGATTTTTGTTCTATCAAATCTAGCTCATTATCCAAAAACAAGACTTAGAAATTATTTGGTACCTTGGAACTTCCATGCCTCAATGGCAGGTTTCCTTTCTTTCGACAGTCGGTTTTCATCATGGACCCCTGATCAGGAGATTCCGTCGAATGTTCGAACTCAACTCATATATTCACATTCGGTGGATTGTACTAGTGTACCCTGGGAGTCATTGACATTAATGGTGATTTCCCTCACACTCGTTAACGGTTTCATCAATGACCAATAACCAAGTGGTTTCTACCATGTTCGACTTCAGCACATGTAATCACATGGTTAGATTCATACTTTTAGGTGATGATATTGAAGACCCTAGATCTCATCTCTTTGATCCAGATTGCGATGGAATATGTATAATTTTTTGACACATAGATCCACTTTGTATGTCTCGTGGATATGTTGTCTTAATTTGAATATTCTTGCATGGATCCACAGTGTATTCTTGGTGGCTATGTGATATTTCGATGGCATGGATCCATGGTTTATGATTGGTGTCCATGACCTATGTTTATGGTGTCATCTGTCCATGATCTGATTATCGGAATGCCTACCTCAGAACTAGTATGATATTTTGCAGATGCTTGGTTGTTTGCAGGTTTCCGATTAGGTGTGCTCCTGGTTTCCGACACACACATGAAGTTTACAAAGTATTTTGGCTGTCACTAATTCTGGCCTCATACTTTGGGGGGAATTCTGTTACACATGATTTTGGTCATCTTTGTGATGTATTAACAATGGTGTACTCCGGTTCCCAACAAGAACTTTCTTCTGAGAAAAGTGGCATTTATCTCCTTCCAGAAAACATATTTTCAAAGTGAGTTTGCAGGCTACATATGGCCTAGGGTGCGAGAATGACCCATTCTTGCAGGCCACCTTCATCTAGGGTGCAAAATTCTCACAGGTTTCTCTATACACAGGGTGTGAACTTGTTTTTGAACTTGGAAAAGAGAAGAAGTCTCGAGGGTTCTAGAAGGGAATCTTCTAGAGAATGGGTTGGCATTCGTATGGTTGTCATTTTACTGGCTTCCCTGATTTGGTGGGATCATTCTCATCCATGTAACCATCTCAACCTCTCCTATATATTGAAAGGATTCTCATGGAAAAGGTTAAGGAAGATTAATTGAAGAATTGGTGAAGGAATTGTGTGAAGAACCCAGCTTGAACAGAAGCTTGGAGACTCTAGTAGGTCTATCAAGAGGAATTGGATCTTCTTCAT
>ML784523.1:471815-511170 GCA_009831015.1 Picea engelmannii
CCACCACTAGATTCCATCTTATTAACAATGGGTAAGGGAGAGAAAGATGAACCAGATGAATCAGACAAAGTTCTCCTTAGAGTACTTTGTTGGACTGACTAAACAATGTTTCTTCTTCCTATTTCAGCAATAGGAATAATCTCAGATGATAAACCTCTTCTTTTCCTAGAGATACGAGGGTCTAAGAACATGAAACGAACATCAAAACTATAGGAAAAATAAAGCTAAAGTTGATTCCTATGTTGTCTTTGCCTAGCTTCCCAACGTTCTTGGACACTTATGTCTTGTTCAATTTTTTCCCATGAGCATTCAATTTCAACCCAGGTATTAGCGATCTCTAAGATGGTATTAAACAAAGTTAAAGAAATGTTGGTCGGATCGTTAAGACTAGGCTCAATATTGAACTGCCTTGCAATAGGTACAATCATGAAGAAAAGAAATAGTCAAAGAAATAATATCAGAAATAAAAATATATTCAATGAAAATCAAGTTTATAATCAACTAGAGAGATATTGAAGATCTCCCCAGTATGGTCGCCAAATAAATGTTGAGTAAAAGATATGAATTTATCTGAGTAAAGCATTTTTGAATCTTGCTTGGCTAAGGAAAGATTTCCGGGAATGTTACCCTATGTTTATAGCCTCAAAAAGTGTTTCCTAATCCACATGTATTAATTAGAAGGGCTTAGGCTGATTTTTTTTAAAGTAAAAGATTGTTGCAAAATATAACATTTTTATACAATTTTCTGAATATATTAGATTGCAAAATAAAATGTCAAGATCAAAAGAAAAAATACCAAGTCATATATGAACATAGATGAGACATAATAGCGATCTCTTTATTTCATTCCAAGAAATCAAAAGGATCGTTCTCTTTACAAAATCCCTGTGGGGGGCATGGACCAAGGTTAAACTTAGATATCCCTAATGAAAACCATACAAAATGACTCTTACAAGAAGTAAAAACTGAACTTTAAAATCTGGATCAGCTTGCCATAGACTATTTCCCACTTGACTCTGCACAATATCCTTTATCAGTCATGAAATTTAATTCATAAATAGACAAGTCTACACAGACTATCACAGATAGATCAACACCTCTGAAAACAAGCGTCTGAATGATATGATTCAACTTTGAACCTTTTTGTCTACAATAGGACCCTTCTGTCATAAAAGGGAATTAGGATTTTAATGAATTGAAGAATGAATGAAAAATGAACTATCTCAATAAAACTTAAGAGAAAACCTTAGTATTATTTCTCCTTCTATTCTCCCCTTGTTCCTCTTTCTCATTTGGATTTTATGCATTCCAAATTAGTTGAAGTAGTTCAAATACCTCATTTAGTTAAGTTAACTAAAACTCAACTAACGTTTAGTTTAGGGGAAGAATTATTATTAATAATAATAAAGGGTCCTTTTATTAAATAATAACTAGTAGGTGGGACCCCTTGTGAATCCCTTTAATTTCTTAACAAAAATAAACATAATTAGACAATCAATCAAACACATCCCTCCTTGTGGCTCCCATAATCAATTCCACAATTTGAAATTTAAATATCAATGATATTTCAAATTATATCCAAACATATAATATCCAAAATATCCAAAAATAGTTTTCTATCCAAAACCTTCAGCAGTCCATTGTCAATAAAATAATAATAAAACATAATAAAAAACTGTATTTTCCACTTTGAGAGGCAATTTTTCCTATTTTGCTTCTATCCCCTTTTGACTTCCCTGAATTAGTCTTAGGATGTGTAGAAACTTTAGGTTTGATCTCACTGATGACATGGGAACAATCATCTCTCAAGTGCATATGGGATGATACATATTTGGCCGAATCACTTGAAGGAGAGGAGGGGGCAGAAACAACTTTTCCTTTATCATGGATATGCTGGGATTCAGTTTTGGGTATTTTTCTTGCGTGGGAGGACTTTACAGGTGAGTGTGCAGGGGCAATCTAAAAATTTGGGTTAACAGGTGGTGGAGGAGGCGGTAAGACAAATTTGGCCAGCCAAGATGGTGGGAGACTACTGGGTGAACAATCTCCTTCCATCCTTCATTCTTGAGAACTTTAGGTTGCAAAGAAACACAAGGGGGAATAGGGATACCAAGAACATGTTGGGGATGGAAGGGAGGCCTTTCTGGCCTAGGATGGACTATCCCTTTTCCAATCCAATTGAAAAATCCATCTTGAAAGAGCTGATTTAACTCTTGAGGATCGACATTGAAATGTACTAAGAATCTGGGTCTTCTTGGCCCTCTGTTCCAGTTCCCTTTGCCCCTATTATTTTGGCCATGAATTCCTCTACTGAAAAAGATCATCCTGTATGGAACAATTATTAGCAACTAGCTTCTTAAATAGACCATACATGACATTATATTAATATGAACCAAAGTTTGGCTCAACAATCACATCAGACCCATGCAATCCAATCCATAAAATTTATTTAATAATTGTCAATGAGCATGGGGTGAACTAGGGTTCAGGGGTATCTGAGGGGATTGCATTGAGCGAAAAAGTGATCTCATAACCGAGAGTAAGAACATGATTATAGCTCAATAATTTATTAAACAATTGAATGTGCAACAACAATCAAAACATATCAGTTGGCATCTATCCCTATGTATTTTTAATCCCTGTCATAAAGAGTTTAATTTCATTTTAGTGAATAGGGGGTGCAAAATGAATTTGGGATTGTGAGGGGATTTATAATGAGTGAAAAGTGAGAAAATGAGAGGGAGTTAGATGGATATTGTTCATAAAATAAATTGACTCAATCAAATATCATAACTCTATTCAAATTTTAATCCAAAAAGCATCTACTTCAAGACCAAAACATTCACTGTTTCTCAATTGCATCAAACTGCTTGTTGTCTCAACAATAATTAAATTTTCCAGAAATCTTTAATTAATAAAAGTTTGTGTAGCATGACATATGCAACATTTCCAATTCAACAATACTGTATATACTAACACTGATCTCTTTCCTTTTAAAAAACAACAAAATATCCACAACAATCATGGATTGACAACATCAGTCAACCCCAAAACATAACCCCGAGCATGATATCTGTGTGCATCAATATATATATATATATATATATATATATATATACTTCTTTTTAAAACATTTGATAGTCTTCACAATGAATCCCATACAGCGTATGAAGAGAACATAACTAAATGATACACATGAATCTTTGTTATCTATGCCAGAACATTGATCTTTGGTAATGAAACAATAATACACCCAAGATAAATAATCAACAATCACTGTCTTCTAATCAACAATTGTCCCGATTTAAATATACATAGTCACCTTTTAAAATCATGGATGAACTTCCTTTTAAAGGGAACGATCCACAAAACTATATCATGTATGAAGAGAATAGAGTGGTATTGACACACATGAACCTCTTTAAACTTGACAGAACCTTATGATCAAACATAGTGATCAAGACAATAAATGAATACAAGAACAGCTCTCGGTTGTATGTAGCCACATATTTTCTTTCTCCTTTGTTCAAACAAATTAATCACAGAAAGAACACACTGAGATTTGACCAACAGGATGGGTTTATAACCAATGGAGCTCATTTATTTAAACTTCCATAATCATTAAACTGATAACCCCAAACTTGAAAAACCCCAGAAAGTGCCCGAGGAGGTAGAGACAAGTCAGAGTCCAAGTCAGCCTCTTTAAAAAATTAAACAAAGATAGGCAACGAAAGCCTATTTGTCTTTTTTTTTTTAAACAGAGAGAGATAGTTCTATTAATATCCTCATATCCATTTACCATCGATTAACAACCATAGGCCACAATGTAATCTCGAAAAAAAAATATCCTTGCTCTTTTAAAAAAAAAACCTACAGTCCTTCGTCTTATAACTCCAAGCCTTTGACAGAATCATAAGTGAATGCCCGAGTGAAAATAAGGCAATTCAAGTTAAACAACCCAGTTTCATAGAGGTGCCTCTAACAATTTGCAAAGAGGAACAAGGGTTAACTTAAACAATGGAGGGTACTCAAAACACAAAGAGATAATGTCTCTTTCCAACACCTAGGATATTGATAATTTTTTACATCAACCACAATGAGGCTTCACAACATACAATCATCATTATAGCAGAGACGAGAGGAGTGGGTGTGGAAACTCTTTGTGGAAAAATGCTAGGATGTGAATCATATCAATTTGATACATACACAGGCCTACATTAACATTCGGGGCCAAACAAGACTAGACTTCTGGAAATATTTTAGCGAAAAGACAGTGAGGAACGGGCCATCAACAACATCTCGGGGTTTATACAAAAAGAAACACACCAACTGTTGACAATTTATCTGCAACTGGATAAATATTACAATAATGACTGAGAAGGAAAACAAGTTGACAACCACTGATACATAGAATGGTGGTTAAAGCCCTCAACCATCAAACTCATATCTTCATTGCACCACTATCACCATTATTCCACAGAGAACCATCATAAAATCCACACTGACTAAGCAAGTAACCAATGCAAAGACTTTATAATCAATAATACCCATTACTCTGCTTACAATTACCAACATTTGCAGTCATCACAGAGATCCATAACACCATATTTACACACAATCGAAAAACTCAATAAAACGCAGAATCCATGCATTACTGATCCACCATTTGATTCATAAAACAAAGATTCCATCATGGATGGAAAGTTTAGAGCCATACCTGAGAGTAAATCGCTTCAATGATGAACTGGTCGAGTTTTCCCTTTCCAATCCTGAAAACATGGAGCCTTCACAACCAACAGAGAAATAACGCAACACTTTTAGGGTGATGGGCTCAAGGGAGGGTTGGAGTGATGTGCAGTAAATGCATGTCGCTTCCTCACCTGGCCCTATTCAATTCCATGTACGAGCCAGCCCACTAACATAACATTTACCACTAACATCAAACCATAACCAATGCCAAAATTCAATGCAATATCCATCGTAAGATCTGATACCATATCTATTGTATAATGCACCACCCATGATATATCACATCTATACATTACGCTCTTGCAATAAATCCAACGATCATCACATATCAACGTTATTATATCTGTCTCCATTCGAATTTTAATAAAAAATACATATTCCTTTAACCAAACCATAGTATAATAGCTAGGTCCAACACTTGTATTCTTTCATTTGAATTTTATATGTAGTCTTTTACCATGTACTTAGGATTAACACATAGTTCCTTTCTTTTGTTTAGAGCTAGCTCCCATTTAATAATCCTTTGCATAATAATATATGGATTAATGATCAATATGTGAATTAGTAATCAAGGTTATAACATATCACCTATAAACATCATGATCCTCATGACCATAGGACTATTAAGTAAACTAGCAACATTTAACAATAATACGTTAACCACCCATTTATCACATCAAATAAAACCAAGACTACATCATCAAAAGAATGTAGGACCGTGTAGGCAACATCATAACAACAACAACATATGAGTGTAACATGTCTATCCTTGCTCCTCTAGTCTACAAGGGGGTCCCAACTACTAGTATTATATTATTATCATAATTAAATAATAACACTTTAGCAATTCTTTGCCAGAAGAATTCATCATTGTGATTTTAATCGTCAACATCCCTGTAAGGTGTTCTTTCTACAAGTGCAACCAAACTTTGTTGCCCACCTGAAACTTATGTGGCACCAGGTGTTGACCATGGCACTTCTTGTACTTGGCATTGGACTTCTATAAAATATCCTGAACCTATTGGATGATGTTTTGGATCTGCTCAATGTATTGAGTGGCTTTGTCAACTTCAAGTAGAGCAGGGGATGAGTCAGTCGAGGTGGTCGCCAGGGGTAGTGCAACATCCATGGTGCCCAATGGTTGGAATCTCAACCCCACCTGAAAGGTGCTGTGGCCAGTTGAGACATGCAGGGCTTGGTTGTATCTATGATGGACATAGGGAATACTCTCATCCCATGTGTGGGGGTGCTTGGAATTGTACATGCATAGGATATGCACGATCATCCGATTGACAACCTCAGTTTGTCCATCGGTATGAGGGTGGAAGGAAGTGGATTTGGTGAGCTTGATGTCTAGCAGTGAACAGAGGCTCGACCAGAATGTGCTGAGGAACTGACTGTCCCTATATGAGACAATGGTTTGTGGGATCCCAAAATGTACCCATTCTCGTTCAAAAAAGAGCTTGACAATGGCTTCTACTGTGATGCTCTTCTGGTAGGTAGCCATAATTGCCATCTTGGAAAAGAAATCAAAAGCCACAAAACACAGTCATTTCCCTCTTGGTGGAAGGAAGGCTTGACATGTAGTCCATTGAGATGGATTCCCATGGCCTTTCAGGAGTAAACATAGGGGTGTACAGACCATGTTTCTTAATGGTTAGTTTGGCAATAACGCAGGCGGTGTAGGACTTGATACACTTGTCGACATATTGTCAAAGTTTCGTCTAGTAGAAATGTTTCTATATAACTACCACTGTATTTTCGACGCTAAAGTGTCCTGCCACCCGACTGTAGTTAGATTCCTGAATCAGCTTCACGCACTCACTTGATGGATCACAGAGATGGCCCAAATGGAAAAATAGTTTGTCCCGAAGATGGAAATCAACGACCATTGAGTTTGCGCCCAACATTTGGTAGGTGGTGGAGAAGTCAGGGTCTGTCTCATAGAGGTGGGGCCATCTGGAGGTCTCATGGATACAAGAGTCTAGCCTCATGGTGAGTGTCATGATGGGAGGTCAGCTGAGGAAATCAACAAATCGGTTGGTAATTCATGTTTTATACTTTATGTTGAAGTGGAACTGTTGCAAGTATGTGGACCACTTATAATGGTGTTCAATATTCAATTTACCTTGGGTCTTCATGAACTGTAGTGGCTTATGATCAGTGTGGATGACTGTCTCCTTATTAAGAATGTAATTTCTCCACTGGCGGCAGGCTTGCACAATGGAGTACATTTATTTTTTGTAAGTAGGGTACTTATAGACAACATCCAATAGTGTCTCATTATGATATGCCATGGGGTGGCCATGTTGAGTGAGAACGAATCCCAAAGCATAGTCTAAAGCATCTGTCTCGATCATAAAGGGATTTTTTAGGTTTGGTAATGAAAGTATTGGGGATGAGCACAAGCACTACTTCAAATCATCGAAGGATTGTTATTGGGACATGAACCATAAATGTTTTTCCTTACCACTACCCCTAGTTACTTGGCTAAGGGCCCATGCGATATGAGAGAATCCCAACATGAACTTGCGATAGAAAATGGTGAGGCCTAAGAAGCTCTGAAGCTCAGTGAGTGTGGTTGGGGTTGACTAGTCACAGATGACCCGGATCTTGGTTGGATCCACATGCACACCATGTTGATCAATGATGTAGCCTAAGCAATGGACCCTATCCATGTTGAAGGAGATTTTTTCCAAGTTTGCATATAGCTTGTACTGCCTCAGGGTGTGCAAAACCTATTGAATATGATGCAAGTGTTCCACCCAAGTCTTTTTTTAAATGAGGATGTCATCTAGATACACCACTAAAAAAGTATTGGTGAAAGGTCACAGGATATCATCCATCATCCTCATAAAATTCGTTGGAGAATTTTTCAAACCAAAGGGCATGACCAACCATTCAAAATGACCTTCTTTTGACTTGAAGGAGGTCTTCCATACATCTATCTATTCTATTGGGACCTGGTGGTAGCAAGAATTCATATCAATATTACTGAATTACTTGGCCCCTATGAGATGATCAAGGAGGTCATCGATTCAGGGAATCGAGTACTGGTTCCAGACTATGATTTTATTCAGGGCCCGATAATTAATGCAAAGTCTACAGGTCCCGTCTTTCTTCTGCACCATCACAATTGGGCTCCCACAAGGAGATTATTTGGGATGGATGTTCCCCTTATGAAATATTTCTTGGATCTACCTCTTGATCTTCTCGTTCTCTAACAGAGAGAAGTGGTATATTGGCCCATTGGGTAGCAGTGTGTTGAGGTTCATATCAATGGGATGCTTGACCTCGTAGTGTAGAGGTACCCCAATAGGTGAGGAGAATATATCTGAGTATTCTTCCATGAACTTATCCACTTTATTCTGTTGTGTGGAGATATTGGCCGCAAAGGCCCGAAATGTGGCTACAATATTTCTCTCACTCTGAGAGAAAATCATGAAGAAGACAAATTTCCCAGTTTGAGAGATGACCTTCTTGCATTGCTTGGCAGATATGAAGGTAATAACACCAGGTGGGACTGCCTCGTGTATCTTGTACAATTTCCTATTCAAAGTAATAATAACACTATGAGGCCTAGACTCATATACAACATAAAATTTCCATAAATAAGGTTGGACCAAAAGAACATTACAAAATTTGAGAGGAGCAACATCACACAATACCTCGTCTTTGAAGGGATTGATGTTGTAAGATAGTCGACACTATTGGTTGACGTGGAGAACTCTTCCTTGGAGGAGCCATCCAATGGTGTAGGGCTGCAGGTGCGACGTTGTCGGTAGGGAAAGCTGCTTGATGAACTCTGCTGAGATGAGGTTCTTCTTGTTAGCACTTTGTAAATTTTGTTCGACTGATTAAAAAACAACAGAGGTAACTTTTTCAACCAACTCTAGAGCTGGGTACTAGCCTTCTTATCTCAGAGAGGGATCTCTCATGTCACTTGATGTTTCTTTGGAAATCGATGGCTAGATTTAGTTTTTTTTGGGGGGGGGTTTATAAATTTGGTGGCAAGGAAGGGGAGGGAAACTTAGGGCTATGGAGTCAAAATTATGAAATTGAATTAAAACACTGCCTGGCCAATAGACCTCTATAGAGAATAAAGGCTAAATGAGGCAATGAATCTGAGTTGTAAATTGAATTTTGTAGAGTGTAAGAGGAAACGGGAAAAACAAGTAAATTCATCAGATCATTAATGAAATCAATTCTGAATTAGTTAGGAAGAAATACATACAATTTAAATTGCTTCAGCCGAGAGCATCATAAGATGAATTATGGGCCTTTGACTATCCAATTTAAACAGAAGATAATGTAAATGGAATTAGAAACACAGGAAATACATACAATGAGAGAATACAAAACTCATATCACCACCATTAGAATATTTTCATAGAGACTTCAAATCTTCTGCATATGTATTCAATTCAACTCCAAAAAATTACAATAGAGTTAAGAGAAAACATAATTGTGCCCTTGCACTTCTGCCCACCATTAATACATTGGGAACTTATAATACTTATACAATTTGAGTTCCTTTAGTTATAAATTGATTACAATAGCTGAAATGAAATGTTTCAGCTTCTAAAAGTGACTTCAATGATTACAAATGACAGTTTTCATCAGGAAAAACGTTTCATGATCCAACTATCGATTCCTCTGACGCTTCAACTCCTTCCTTTGCCACATTATCTTTAAAATGTCACTTATACTCTTTCAAATCTAATTCCATTTATCCATATTCTCATTAAATATTTAGGAATAATATATTTGAATAAAAATAATTCCCAAATATTTTTCTATTCTGTAGAATTAAATTTCCATAATTTAATTCATGCCCATGGTTTTTTAAAATCATTGATTGTTTGCTTCCCGTGGTTTTGAAAACCATGTCTTGTTTTTCCCAATTTACCATTTCACTGTGAAAAACATTTACCGTGTCTTGTTTTTTCCACTTTATCATTTCACTGTGAAAACCATTGACTGGTTTGTTTCCCATGGTTTTGAAAACCATGTCTTTGTTACCATCTTTGGTAAAATACTTTTAATCTATTTCTTTTACTTCTGTAAAACCTTTGGATAAAAATTATCCAAGTCTTCCTTTCACATGCATCTTCCCATTTAATTCTTTTCCATGGAAATAAACATGAATCTCTTTGATTTGTAAAATTTAAATTTTACCTCTATAAAACAATTTCACCGTGAGGAAGAATTTCTTTTATTGGAAATTCCATAATCATTATTGAACTGCACTCCTGGAAAAATGCTGCACCTAAACCATATGATAAATGGTTGCATTTATTATATTGGGCTTGGGATGGAGTGGTTTACTCCACACCACTTTTACCCCCAATATTCACCATGCAAGGACACATCTCCCCAACCAAAAACCATCGGTTTACATATCGGGCGACCTTCACATAATTAAACTCCGCGCTAAATCTATGCCTGATATGTATGTGTGCCCTCCATACACCCTTTGAATTTTCAATGTTAAAATTTGAGATTCGTGCCTGTGATTTGAAGATGCCATAAATTGAATATTGGATCAAATATTAATATAGATATTTTAATATAAAACTATTTATATTAATAATAATAAACCATTTTTCTATTTTCTAAGGACTTTGGGCATACGAGGCTTATAACATGACTTTGTGGATAGGATAAGGGTGCTTAATCTTAATAAAAGGAATATTTTTAATTTTCAATGGGAATATGATAATAAGGGTAAAAATGAATGAAGTGATGGAATTGAGGGATTTAGATTAGAATTTAAGCTAGATATAGGTTTGGGATACCTGCCAATTCTTGAGTCACAGAGGACATGACTATTTTTGATGATCAGTCGAGTGAAGGATTTAGGTGATGGGAGCTTCATGGAGCTAGTGAAAAAGTTTTAAAATCTGAGTGGAAAGATAGCACCCGGACAAGATGTTTTGGAAAAATTAATGCAAATTAGCATGTGATAACATTGGTTCCAAATGGGGATGCTATCCTCCCAGTGAGGTATAAAAGAACTCGTAGACCTGGTGCCTAATCCATTGGGTTGTTCCCAAAACATGTGTGTGTACCCTGATCTGACCTGTCACCAGTGTTTGCTGAAAACCAAATTCTGCACATTGCTCTGAACTGGATATTGAACACTGAATACGCTGCTAAAATCTGACTGTACACACTACTGGAAATCCAAACTGAAAAATAATTGACCAACAAGCTTATTCGCACACTCCTATATACTCTAAAAATGTTGAAATGAATACTCAATTAAGTGATGTTAAAGTGCCAATGTAGCCAATCAAGCAATTAGCTTCCCGATTTTCCTTTGCTCACATTTTTCTTATGTAGGTAGACAAATGTAAAAGATGGCAGCTGAAAACAAAAGTTGAATTCAAAATCTAAGCTTATGAATGAAACAATTTCCTCCTTCACTAATGAATGTAATAGGTTGGCCAAAGGATCTTGAAAACCATGAAAAATAATTTCTTCTTGATGAACAAAAACATAAAGACAAGCCTCTTTCATAAGTGTTTGTTGATTTTTCTCTATTTCTTATGTTCTGAGAACATTTTCAAATGAAATGGAAACAATAAGTTTGTCTACTCTTTCATGAATATCAACAAAAACATTCATACATCCTTGAACATTTTCAAATATGACAACCATATTATATGCATCAAGGTTATCCTCTTGTTCATCAAACAATTCTGATTTGATTTTATTAAACTTCTGGAAATTTGCTTGAGGACTGTCATTTTGAATTTCAAATGAACGAATGGAAATAAGTTCCTTCTCATAATCTTCTTGCAAATGTGAAAAGATAACAACATGAACTATTTCACAGTCTAGAGTTCCCATGGATGCATTTTCAAAACCATGATTTTCAAAGGAATCAAATAAAACATTTGCCTCTTCATTATCTTTATGTATTTTTGATTGAAAAGTGGCATACACTGTTTTGTTGCTTTCTTGAAACTCTATGTCAGTTGTTTTCTCACTGCTTGAAGTCTCCATAGATGTAGTTTCAGGATCCCTATCCATGTTTAGGCCACTTAGAATTTGAACAACCACATCATTCATAGGGGAAGAAAGACAACTTTGAAACACTTTGTCTTGCTGAATATCCTCATCAAGTTTAGGAGAAGGAAAATGACTTTTAACAACAATTTCTTGATCAACTTCATCTTCAGCCAAAGGAGGGGACACTATTTTTTTGGGGATGAATATTCATAAAGGGCTTCTATAATTTCATCATTCATACACTTTTCAACACTAAAAACATTTTCGAGGTACTTAATGAAATGTTCACAAAATTCACGACAATCTTCAAACACCAAGAATGAAGCATTAGATTCTCCATAATGCTTAAAGAATGTTATATGGAAATATTTAAGAGAGTATAAGATGATTGGTTTTAAACCTTCATACCATAATCTTTCTTTCCCCTCTAGAGTAGCCGTAAACATTTATGTGAAATCTAATCAAGTGCAAGGCAACATCATTTCCTTTCCCATCTTCGAATTTAGGAAAATATTTTTGCCAATCTATGTGAGGAATGCGATTTGGAAAGACATGAATATAAGAGAAATTCATAGGAGCATACCTTGCAGATCTGTAATCCATCTTGAAGCAGTGGAGTCATCAATAAAATCTTTAGGCTACCAAGTCTTTGGACAGTGGAGTCACTAGTGAAAATTTATATTTCTGGATTCTTCTACTAGTGGGATCACCTTCAAACTGATTTTTTGATGTGTGGAGTCTCCAGATAAGGAATACAACTAATATGTGCCTAATTGTATACTTCTCTCATACCTTAGAACTCAACCATGCCATTCTTTTCCAGGGAAAAGTTTTCCATTTCATCCCAGACAACGGCGCCAGGATGTTAGCACTCTATAAATTTTGTCTGGCTGATGGACAAATGACAAAGGTAACTATTTCAACCAACTTTAGAGTTGGGTACTAGGATTCTCATCTCAGAGAGGTATCTCTCATGTCACTTGATGTTTCTTTGGAAATTGATGGCTAGATTTAGTTTGTTTTTTGGGGGGGTTTATAAATTTGCTGGCAAGGAAGGGGAGGGACACTTAGGGCTATGGAGTCAAAATTCTGAAATTGAATGAAAACAATGATTGGCCAATAGAACTCTCCAGAGGATAAAGGCTAAATGAGGCAATGAATCTGAGTTGTAAATTAAAATTTGCAGAGTGTAAGAGGAAAGGGGAAAAAAAAGTAACTGCATCAGAGAATTAATGAAATCAATTCTGAATTAGTTAGGAAGAAATACACAGTTTAAATTTCTTCAGTTGAGAGCATCACAAGATGAATTATGGGCCTTTGACTATCCAATTTAAATAGAATATAATGTAAATGGAATTAGAAACACATGAAATACATACAATGAGAGAAGACAAAACTCATATCACGACCATTAGAATATTTTCATAAAGACTTCAAATCTTCTGCATATGTATTCAATTCAGCTCCAAAAAATTACAATAGAGTTCATAGTAACCAGAATTGTTCCCTCGCACTTCTTCCCACCATTAATACACTGGGAACTTATAATACTTATACAATTCAAGTTCCTTTAGTTATAAATTGATTACAATAGATGAACTGAAATGTTTCAGCTTCTAAAACTGACTTCAATGATTACAAATGACAGTTTTCATAAAAATGTTTCATTATCCAACTGTTGATTCCTTTGACGCTTCAACTCCTTCCTTTGCCACATTCTCTTTAAAATGTCACTTATACTCTTTCAAATCTAATTACATTTATCCATATTCTCATTAAATATTTGGGAATAATATATTTGAATAAAAATAATTCCCAAATATTTTTCTATCCTGTAGAATTAAATTTCTATAATTTAATTCATGCCCATGGTTTTTTAAAACCATTTATTTATTGCTTCCCGTGGTTTTGAAAACCATGTCTTGTTTTTCCCAATTTACCATTTCACTGTGAAAAACAATTACTGTGTCTTGTTTTTTCCAATT
Organism: Picea engelmannii; assembly: GCA_009831015.1. Classification (NCBI taxonomy): domain Eukaryota; kingdom Viridiplantae; phylum Streptophyta; class Pinopsida; order Pinales; family Pinaceae; genus Picea; species Picea engelmannii. The sequence goes on from ML784523.1 coordinate 485,567, forward strand.
TACCGTTTCACTGTGGAAACCATTGACTGGTTTGTTTCCCATGGTTTTGAAAACCATGTCTTGGTTACCATATTTGGTAAAATACTTTTAATATTCTTATTTTACTTCTGTAAAACCTAGGGATAAAAATTATCCAAGTCTTCCTTTCACATGCATCTTCCCATTTAATTATTTTCCATGGAAATAAACATTAATCTCTTTGATTTGTAAAATTTAAATTTTACCTCTGTAAAACAATTTCACCGTGAGGAATAATTTCTTTTATTGGAAATTCCATAATCATTATTGAACCGCACTCCTGGAAAAATGTCTCACCTAAACCATATGATAAATGGTTGCATTTATTATATCGGGCTTGGGATGGAGTGGTTTACTCCACACCACTTTTACCCCTGATATTCACCACGTAAGGACACGTCTCCCCAACCAAAAACCATCGGTTTACATATAGGCATGCCTTCACATAATTAAACTCCACATTAATTCTCTGTCCGATATGTATGTGCTCCCTCCATCCACCCTTTGACTTTTCAATGTTAAAAATTGAGATTCATGCCCATGATTTGACGTGATGCCATAAATTGAATATTAGATCAAATATTAATATAAAAATATTATATTAATAATAATAAACCATTTTTCTATTTTCTAAGGACTTTGGGCATACGAGACTTATCACATGACTTTGTGGATAGGATAAGGGCGTTTAAGCTTAATAAAAGGAATATTTTTAATTTTCAATGGGAATATGATAATAAGGGTAAAAATGAATGAAGTGATGGAACTGAGGGATTTATATAAGAATTTAGGCTACATATAAGTTTGGGATACTTGCCAATTTTTTAGTCGCATAGGACATGACTATTTTGGATGATCAGTTGAGTGAAGGATTTAGGTGATGGGAGCTTGACGGAGCTAGTGAAAAAGTTTTAAAATCTGAGTGGAAAGATAGCAGAAGGACAAGATGCTTTGGAAAAATTGATGAAAATTAGCATGTGATGACACTTCTGACTACCACTATCAATGATGAAGTGTAGCGGGGTGCCTTTTACCTAAATTTGTGAATGGAAAATGTGCTCACCTTCATCTAGCTTGTTTGGTTCACTAGGCTAGACCTTGGTGGCAACAATGGTGGCACTGGGTTCCGCGTCAATGATCTGTCTTCCCCTTTCTGGTTTTGACTTAGAGTCAAAACCTTCATCTAATTCAGAGGCTTTCACCTCAACCACCAGAAAATTCTTTGAGCAACAATCAACAGTGTTATGCCAAGGGATCTTATGGAAGTTGCAGCACTTCCTGGTATGTTTATTTGTCTTTCTGATGTCCTTCTTTGCTTGCGGCTTGGACTGGATGCCCTGATACTGTCCATATTTTCTCTATCATTTTTTCTGTGGGTTGGGTGATCTAGGTGGATATCGGTGGCCACCCACCTAGCCCATGGTCTCGAAAAATGATTTTCCATCTTGGTAGTTTTTCGACGGTTTTCGGGTTCCAAACTTCTAGGGCCATTTTGAGGCCCTAAACCGCATTTTTTGGGGATTTGGGGCCCAAGTTATTGGTAGATGCACTAGTTTAGGCTAGTTGAAAATACTTCTTCTCGATTATACCTTTCCAACGGTGTATTGAGCACCCTAAACAAAGATCGTATACAAAAGTTACGCCCCCGGGAAGTTGACATATCAATTACCCCCATCGAGGCCCGCAAACCTTTTGGATTTTCATCTTCCGGGGTTAGGGTTTTGGATTTTAATTATGTTAAAAAGGCCTTTGGAGCCTCATTGTAACAATCATCTTCTTTTGAATTCGAGTATCCATCACATCTCTTCTCAGAGATAAGCTACCACCATTCTAGCGAGTCTTTCACTTTGTATTTTTACAGTCTCTGTACATTTCTTTCATTAATAGAAATCATGTATTACTGTATATATTTGCCTATGGTTATATTTACGATATATATTTTTTATATTATTGGTGCTCTTTCAATATCTCTGTATATTTCTGTGTTATATCTCTGCTCTCATTTCGTGCCGAAAATAATCCAGATCAGTGGTATCAGAGTAGGCTTCTCTTAATCATTTTTGTTTCAGTGCATGAACTCAACGAGGTATGAGTATAGAAAGTTGGGTCTTGAGCTTATCTCTCTTGAATACAATCTCTCTCTAATTCCCAAGAAACCCTCCATGGAGGAATAAAAGAAAAAAAATAGAGCATACGATTCTATCAATCTATTGCTTGAGCAAGCTCTCATGTGACAGAGGGACAAAATGATGGAGAATTTTTCCCACATCCTTCAACGCTTGCCGATAGCAACAAACACATCTTCATAAAACAACCACTTTGGAAGCACCTCTCCTTTCAAGGTACAGGTTAGTTTTTATATTCCCATATTTGAAGGTCAGATAGATGCAAATGCCCTAGACAAATTGTTAAATATGCTAGAAGGTTATTTCTCTGTTCACCATTTTTCCGACAAGGAAAAGATCACCTTCACACTCCTTAAATATCTCCCCCATGTCAAACATTGGTGGGAAATTTACTGGGAGAAAATTTCCACAGAAGAGTCTGGAATATATGGGGTTGATCCCACTTGGTATTTTTTTGTGGATGTGGTAAAGGAACAATATTACCATGTTTGAAACTATGAGGACTAGTATATGAGATGGACCACACTGCAACAAGAAAGGGGCCAAGCAGTTCCATATTTCACCAATACCTTCCATACCTTGTGCAACAAGATGGATATCAAAGACTCTGAACTACATTTGGTTATGAAATATTGTGGGGATCTACACAGATACATCCAAATTGAAATGGATTTTCTGAACATCTCATCACTCGGTGTTGCTTATCGATATTTTGTTAAAATTGAGCATAAATTTAAGCACCAGAAAAAATGGGAGTTCGGGTCTGAAAATCTGCAAAAACCAAAGTATGATAGAGATGACCCTAGAAAACAGTGTCCCAAAAACCAGTCCAAGCCACATGAAAATAAGGGTCATGGGATGACAAAGAAGGACACCATAAAATGTTGTGATTTCCAGAAAATCCCTTCGCACAACACTGATGAATGTCGCTCAAAATAGTCATTGGTGGCCGAGATCAAAGACAAGGAACCAAACCCTGATTCAGAAAATACTGATAGAATACAGATCATCAACAGAGACCCCACTGCTATTGTCGCGATTGTTTCAATTCAACTAGAAGAAACAACATATCCTGAAGAGGGGGAACACCTTTTTCATTCATAGATGTGGGTGAAGGGGACCCCGCTGCATTTTATTGTTAATAGTGGAAGCTAGAAGAACCTCATCTCAACAGAGGTCTTCAAACTTTTGGGATTGTCGACAACACCACACCTGTATCCATACAATATCGGGTGGCTTCACCAGGGATGAGATTTTCATGTCAACCAGAAGTGTCGATTGTAATATGACATCCAACCCTTCAAGGATGAAGTATTATCTGATGTTTCCCCATTATATTTATGTGATGTTCTCTTGATCCAACCATATATGTGGAAACACCATGTTGTTTATGAGTCTCGACCTCATAGTGTCATTGTTTCTCTGGGGGGTCATCTCTACAAAATACCAACATAGTTTTGACTATTGTTCCACCTAAACAATGCCACAAGGTAGTATCTCATACTACAAAATTCATCTTCTTCACAATCTATTCAAAATGTGAACAAAAGGATACTGCAACCACTACAGTCTCAGACCAAGCACCTTCTATCCAATAGAAGAAGGTCGACAATATTGTAGTAAATAAAAAAAAAATTGTCTGCACACAGTGATATCAGGTAGCCTAACTGGTTGAACAGATTCAACCCTACCAGCAAAATATTTGTGACAACCTTCCACAAACTGAGCAACACAACGTCTCCAGCAAGGCAGGAAACTCACCAAGATTCAGAATTAGCAAATGCTTCCCTCTCTCCTTCGAGAACTCAACACAATGGACACCATTTCTTCCTAAGGATGGAGGATTGATCTAGGTGGATATTGGTGGCCACCCACCTATCCCATGGGCTCACAAATTAGTTTCCATCTTGGCAGTTTTTTGGTAGTTTTTCATGTTCTAAACTTCTGGGGCTGTTTTGAGGCCCTAAACGACGGTTTTTAGGGATTTGGGGCCTAGGAGACTGGCAAAGGAACTAACTTGGTCTAGTAAAAAATCGTTCTTCTTGGTTAGACCTTTCCAACGGTGTATTGAGTGCCCCAAACGAAGATCGTATGCAAACGTTACACCCCCAAGAAGTTGACGTATCAACTACCCCCGTTGGGGCCCGCAAACCTTTTGGATTTCAATCTTTTGGGGTTAGGGTTTTGTATTTTAATTATGTTAAAAAGGCCTTTGGAGCCTCATTGTAACAATAATATTATTGCAATTGCGAGTAGCCATCACATATCTTATCAGAGATAAGATGCCACCATTCTAGCGAGTCTTTCACTTTGTATTTATATAGTCTCTGTACATTTATTTCATTAATAGAAATCGTGTATTACTGTATATCTTTACCTCTAGTTATATTTATGAAATATCTATGTTATATTATTGCTACTCTTTCAATATCTCTGTATATTTCTGTGTTATATCTCTGTTCTCATTTCATGCCAAAAATAATCTGAATCATTGGGGCCACCCTTTCCTGGCTTTTGTTGTGAGGGGTTCCCAGGCCCAAATTGTTGTGTCTTTTGTTTGAGCTTTTTCTCTATTTTGACGACATATCGATAGGCCACACCTAAGGATAAGATGTCCAAAAATTCCATTTCGATCTGGCTGTATTTATGTAGAGCACCACGATACTTGAGCACCAGATGTCACTCTGAATATTTGATACCTAGATTGGTGCGCAAGGTATGAAAGTTATTTGTGAACTCTTGATGGGTGTTCTATATGCACTAAATCCCTAAATTAAATTGTCAACCCAGGGTAAGTAAACTTAGAGTTGTAGCACTATATGTGCCAAGGAAAAAAAGTTAGAGGAAGTATAGTCTAACTAAGGATATGGTCTATCTAAGGGCTAATCTACTTAAGAAAATAATATCAATAAGCAAACCCTCTCAAGAAACTTGAACTATCTACCCTAAGAAACCTTTAAACAATGGATCGATGGATTTTCCTAAAGAAGCAGATGAAAACACTACTTTAAACAAGTTAACTTAGTCAATCTAACAAGCAAAGGAAAGCCATCTATTTAATCTATTCAACTTAATAAACAATAGAAACAACAAACTAATGTAATCAATCTATTCAAATTAATGAGCATCAACAAGTAAGCAAATAAGTAATCAAATAACTAACCTATGGAAACTTCTTCAACAATTAAACTAATAATCAATCAAATAAATAACCTATGGAAACCTATTCAACAAGTAAACTATTCAAAACTACTCGACAGGTAACTAATCAAACTATTAATCAAGTGAACTCTATTCTTAAGATGAAATCTATAATTACTTCTAATTTGCAAAGGGAAATCTTAACCTATTGAATTTAAAAGCATCATGACAATATTCAAATATTAATCAACAATTACTCTTAATGTACAATAACAAGAAACTTCAAATATAATGATGATGATTATGTCTTCGGTGTCTTATGACATCACGATGGCATCTAACAATTACTGATAGCTCAAGATGAATAATTTCAATATTAACTTCTATGGAGAAATGAAAGGCATGAATCAGACAATCTAGTGAGAGCTTAGCCATCATAGAAGAAATATCAAGTATCCTGAAAATCCATGTGATCTCTCAATTTATGCATTAATCATCAACAAATAAGAAAAATCTATTCTACTTAATTCAAATGCAATCTTGTGCTAAGGTAATAAAATTCACACAATTAAAGACTTATAACTAAAACTTAACTCAAACTCAAGCTTCTATTTAAAATTGCAATTTAAATCTAAAATGGCAACTTCATGAAATAAACTAAACTAATCCTAGTATTAACAATTCAAATTGCAAATTGAAATACTCATAAAAACATGATTCAAATCCTACTTCTATCTCAACATACTATGAGAAAATTGATAAGCAAACTAAATAGAAAACTAGATAAGCAAACTAAATAGCAAACTAGAAAAGAAAATTAAGAATCAAAATCAAAACTAGTAACTATTCATCCATCAAAACTTTTCCAAAGAAACTCTATATTCTGCATTAACTCAATACTCTCTTCTAACTATTCTACTTCAATCTGCAGAAATTCAAACTAGTATTTAATCACACAAAAATTTAGTAGCTAATATTGCAAGCTATTTACTAATTAATTAATAATACACAACATATTAACATTATCCTTTACAAGCAACCTGAAAAAAGGAAATTGAAGCAATTAAGCTATGAACAACAAACACACAACATATGAAATGATAAAAACATATATAATGGGAAATGGAAGAAACGACAATTGCACAACTCCAATACACAATATAACTATCTAAATATTCACCCAGACCACTGGTGGCCCCCCCAGCAGGTCATGGCTACTTCTCAACAATGAATCACAAGCTGAATCAACACGCTTTTGGCATCTAAATTAAAAACACAATTTTCACAAGTCCGTGGAAATTACACAACGAAAAACGATTCTATCAATTCCTAGAAAGTCTTAACAATCCTTAACTATTCTTTCTGACCACTACTATGGTATTTATACAGTTACAATTCGAGAGGTCGACCACTGGAAGGATCAACCTCCTCTAAAAACAAAAATTTCTATTAAATGTGTTCTAACTGCCTGTGGCTTCTAGAAACCAAGCAAGCCACTCAATGCTCAGTATAACAACTCAATCCAAGATGTCAAGAGATCAGTAGATGGAGGCCACGAGCATGAGAAAAAACCATGTCATCGATTCACCCAACATAGGCCGCCGATATAACAACCGCCAACTCGCCCACAGTTTTAGTGCTGGATGGACTGTCAGACACAGTACCAGATGCAGTGTCAGATGGAGTATTAGACAAGCTACTGGATGGAAAACATCCATGTGATTTTTCCCTGTGACACACAGATTGTGCATTAGATTCTTGTGATCATCAAATCAAACTGAATTAAGCTTAAACCAACACAAACCATCAATTATACATACATGGTATATGCTATGACGATTTGATATAAAAATCCTTCAAAACTTCTTCAAAATAGTTAAATACACATACAATATAATTCAAAAAGGATTCAATTAGCACCATTAAACAATCAAATCACGAGTCCAACATTACCCCCACACCTAATATTTTGCAGGTCCCACTGCAAACAAAAATGAATTTCCTCATATGACTAGACTTGCTGAGAAGGATTAGATTTAGAGTCTTCTCCCTCTTGTCTTGAATATTTTTTCTTGTGCCTCTTATGATGTTTCAATTGTGCCCTGAGATTGTGATTGGTATTGTTCATTTGATCAACCAATCGTTGGAGGGAATTCACCTTTTCTTGTAGTATTTCATTGTCATGGTGAAGATGCTTATCCAAAGTCTTTCTCTCTTCCAATTGTTGCAACAACTGAACATTTTCCTGTTGTATCTTTTCAATGGCTAGAGTATGATCATATATCTCAGAGGAGGGCTTGGATCCCTTGAAATATGTAGAAAGTATATCAGTTTTGGGATCTAGGGTAGGAATCTTTGAGGTAGGAGTAACAGGGGGTTTATGAGGAGAAGTAGGTTTAGATTTTGTCTCTCTACGGGGCTCCAATTCTTTTGCAGACATGTCCCTAAGTATTTTATGGGGGCTTTGGAGGTCGGAGGATAATTGGATAGGGTCCAAAGTGGTCGAGGGTTTCTCATAAGGTTTTCCTCTTGTATTTCGGGTACTCTTTCAAAAATATCCTCTCTTCAATCGATTAGCTCCTTTCCTATTTGTGGGGACTACAGGGAAGTCTTGTTGAATTACCTCTTGTATTTTTATGGGTGCAGGATCAATAAATGTTGAAGGCATTGGAGAGTTATCAATAGGCTTCTTAGTCTTTGTGTCCGATGAGGCTGCAGGGGCATCAACAAGGTTTTTGGTATTTTGTTCCGGTAAAGGGATAGCTTGAGCATGAGGGTTTGGAATCTTTAGAGAATGGGATTTGGATGGAGCAACAATCCCTAGACCAAGTGTTTTCTTGCTAGTCTTGATTGTAAGATGAGGGTTTGAGAATTGGTAAATGAACTCATCCCATGTTTTCCCCTATTTTTCCAACTCGGCTATAACAAGTAGTTTGATGAGGCCATGGTGGAATAGGCTATTATGGGGATTGGTTACATTCTTCTGTACTTGGGAAGACATATTCTCAAGACTTTTTAAGAAGTAAAAGGGAAAATTCAATGGCTTATTGAATTGAAAGTGAGCTAATAATCGAAAGTGGCAGGATTTAAAGAATGCATACCTTCACAAGTAATCATTCTGGTGATGACTATGAGAGTGTTAATTATCTCCTCTTTAACCCAATCCTTGGAGTATCCCTTAGCTCCAGAGATATTTTGAAACTCAGGTTTGAAGACCCTGTTATATCTTGCTCGTGGCAATTGGTGGTGTTTAAACCAGTGGTCTCCAACTATTGGAAGCTTTGTGGCTGAGGTGATTGATTCCTCAGAGACTATGAAGGTGAGAAACCCCACGTGCGCCATATTTCCAATGAATTGAGGGATAATTTCATAGAAACATTGTCATTGTGGCCCTGCAAATGAGCCAAGAACGGTCCCCACCCTGTGTGAAGGAGCACTTCCCTGCACTGTGCAAACTCAGGGATAGAAAATAGGTCATCATAGGAGGACAGATCATATCGTTTGGGCATGGTGGTAGTGTGGGGAATGGACAGAGGGAGGAATTTGATAGAGGATGAGCACGATCATGCCGAGGATGAGTGTGATTAAGCAGAGGGAAAATGCAATTGAGTAGAGGGTGAACAGAATGCATAAATGGGTTAATTATTTGAGCGATCCCTCCATTTTTGAATGAGCCCAAGGTGGAAATGGTTGAATTCACTGATGAATTCATATCACATGATTTTCCATATGTGAGCATGAGTGCGCCGATTTTGAATTCAAAGAGCATATTTTTGGATGCAATTGTAATGATTAAGGATTTAGATCAATGTCCAAGTCTTTGAATTGGACATTTGATCATAAAAATGCTTAAGAATTGTATCATTTAATGTCAAATGCCATTAACTAACTCAAATAAATGCAAATGATTCCTGGTTACTTAAAATCGTGGACATTTACTGTGTGTATACATCTCATCCAATCCTTCATATGGCATGTCATCCGTCACCTTATATGGTCTTTTAAATGGAACCTCATACGACACTCCATATGGCACTCCATATGGTACTCCATATGGTACCCCTGTGTGAAATGAAATTTATTTCTCCTGTAATGGATGTTTTATCCATAACATTCAGTCTGAAAACGATTTTGACAGTCACAATGAATAGGAGAAGAGGTAGGATAAGAGTGTTCTTTTTTTTCCATCGTTCTCACACAATTTGTTCCTCTATCTCACATATTATAAGCCATGTAACCAAAACTCTGTAATGAATAGTCTGTAAAGAATAAAAAAAAACTAGTTAAGTGGTCTGTCAAGGAAATCTACAACAATTTATAACACACAGGGAATTAGCATTTCGAAATAAAATAATTGCTGATGTAATAGCATGTATCATGAAAACAACACACTTTTTTTTTTACAAATAGTTTACTTCTTCTAGGCAGTGTTATCATTTGTCAACTCATGAAACCCCTCCCCCACACCTAAGTATTGTGACACCTCATAATAAAAAATATAGGAAACCAGTCAATTCTCCCAATAGCCAAAGATTTACAACTTGTTAAGTGTAGAGATAAATATCACATATCGGTTTGACGAGACGGTTATAATATGGCCCCACCTATAGGATAGAAGATCCTATATATAGATAAGAAGAGGTAGGAGAGAGAGTGTCAAGATAGTCTCAAAGTTAGTTCCCAAGGGAATATTTATGGAGTTCATTAACCTTATATTAACCATACATACTTTGTGTCAATTTTCTCTACAAGTAATGTCATACATCAGGACAAGTTTAAATTTCTTATTATTATTTTTGTCAAATTATCATCCTCGCTAGGTAGAATGCCCCGCTGCCAGCAAGCCTGTTCAGTACTCTGACGGGTTTACCTAGTCATACCACAGAATGGTACCCATTGCTAGTAGACCTGTTGAATATCCCGGTGGGTTAGAATCTTAAACCCTCAAAGACTGGCCCTCCATCTTTTAAAATTTTAGTATAATATTTCTTTGTACAAGAAGATGGGGGGACAACTCCGAAAAAAACATTTTCTCTTTTTTTCAATTGGGATGGTATTTATGTTAGATGATGACTTTCCTTTCTGTATTCCTTAGTGACTGTCCTTATGTAAGGGGTACTTAAGTGGACGTAGTCTATCTAAATATATGATATAATCAATCATTTTTACTATGTAGTGGATGGTACCATTGGGAAAGAACATAAAGGTATCTTTAGGCCCAACTCACTTTATTCCCTTTTTTTTTTTATGTTTCCATGGCTAACTGCTAATCATACCTCCTTGTTACTCTTTAATAAAGATACTTTACTCACCTACTTAGGGTTCTTGGGGAAATTGTACGAGTGACCTCTAAGCTTGATGGTTACAATATTACTTCCTTATATAGTGGTGAAGGTTTAAGAGCAACTTCTTTTTAAGATGCATTGAGAGAAAAAAAGAAGATGAAAAATCTTTGCAAAAATATGGCTAATTACAACGAGTCATTATTTATTTGATTCTTAGCAAACAACAAGGTTCAAATATAGCAATATTTTGAAGAAAAATCCTTCTTTTATATTTCCTTGAAACTGTCTACTCATGGTGAAATAAATACCTATAGAAATCTCTAGAATTGTCTATCAATAAAATTCAAAATTATTTACATATGTACAGTCGAAAATTCAGAAAAACATTCAAGAACAAGGGGGGAATTCCCCGGCTACTAAGGCCAATGCCTTGTCAGTTGACATGACCTGTAGAAAATCTTCTTTGGAAATGGGCATGTGAGAAAGTTTGAGTCGGTGTCCATTTACTACAAAGGAGACTTGTCCATCATCAATTGTTTTGATTTTCACAGCCCCATTTTCATACACGATGACTACCTCATAAGGAACCAACCACCGAGTGGTAATTTTTCCTTTAAATGTTTTAAATCGAGAGTCAAACAACAAATCCCAATCACCAAGTTGGAAGTGTTTCTTCTTAATAAACTTGTCATGCCACTTGCTCCTCTTGTTTTGGACTAATATTGTTCATTGGATAGCATCTTTCATGATCTCATCCAACTCATTTAATTGTAGGGATCATTGTTTCTGAGCCTCATCTAAGTTTAATCCCAATTCTGCAACAATATAGAAGGTCCTTACTTGAAATTCTATTGGTAGAAGTACTTTTTTCCTGTACACTAGCTCATAAGGGGTATGCCTAGTGGTGTTTCTCCAGGTAGTCTGATATAGCCACAAAGCCTGTGGAAGCCTATCAACCTAATCCTGATGATGCAAATGAACAGTCTTGTTAATATAGCTTCCAAAACTTTGTTTGTACACTCTACCTGACCATTAGCTTGTGGGTGGTATGGAGAATATTTATAGTGTTTAATCCCATATTTTTCCGTTAGTTTTCTCATTAGCTTGGAAGTGAATTGAGTGCCTTGGTCTGTAATAATTTCATGAGGAACACCGAAACGTGTAAATATGTCTTCATAAATGAATTCGAAAATGAATTTTTTTGTAGCCTTAAATAAGGCTTTTTCCTCTACCCACTTGGTGACATAATATATACAAACCAAAATATAATTTTTCTTATGAGAGATGGGTGAAATTGGTCCTACAAAGTCGAGGGACCATTTCTTGAAAGGTTCTATCATAACTTGGGCATGCAAGGGTATTTCTTCAGCTGATGTGGGTCTTCCTATCTTTTGACAACTATCACAACTCCTCACATAATTGGCAACATCCTTGAAAATGCTAGGCCAATAGTAACCTAAATGTAACACCTTATATGTTGTACATTTGTTAGAAAAATGGCCACCACATGGTCCATCAATGACAACTTCATAGTATTTCTGGTATCTCGTCTTCTCAGACACATCTACGAATAATCAAATCAGGACCTGTATGAAAAAGGTCATGGCCAACCCAAGAGTAATTGGCACTTTGCGTAATAATTCTACACTTTTCATGAGGTGACAAATGAGACAGTAACTTCCTAGTAGCCAAATAGTTTTCCATACTCGCAAACCACAAGGTATTTACAGAGAGGGAAAAAAGGTGCTCATCTGAGACACTATCATCAACGAAAATATCATCATCCTCATTTTTTATGCATGAAAGAAAATCAGCTACCAAATTCTCCTTTCCAGGTGGGTCAATCACGGTGATATTAAACTCTTGTAATAGCAAGAGCCACCTAGTCACTCGGCCATCAGTTATGGGTTTATTCATGAGAAATCTAATGGCAGAATGATCTGTGTGTACAAATACTTCATAACTAATACCAATAATTTCTTCTCGGTAGCTGTATATTTTAACTCGACAGGGGACAAGTTCTTGCTCACAAAATAAATGGCATAGGGTTTCTTGTATTCTTTCTACCCTTATACTCCTCCTATTGCAGTTTCAGAGGCATCAGTGAATATATGTGTTATCACTCCAGGAAACTCTCCTAGGTTGTATCTCAGAGATGCCTGGTAACTTAACTGTTTTTTTAATTATTTACTCAATAATGGGTGTGGGGTTGGATCAAGATGAATATCTAAATCACCAGATTGTATCTTCAAGATAGTCTAGTTATATTCAAACAATACAAGGCCTTCAAGAAATATTATCAGATAGGTTTGTAAATCAAATAGATAAGAAACCAATCAATTAACCAGAACATACATAAACAATATATATGATGGGTCAACAAACTATAAATGGATGCTTATGATTCTTGTTTAATAATCAAAGGTAAGATGATAGTTACCATAGGACATTTAAACAGAAACAAAGAAATAATTTCAACTCATAGGCATAAAATAGAAGTGAAAAGAAAGTCTGACAATAACAATGAAAGGAGCTTACAGGCTGAGTATATTAAAGAAAGTGTATGTATCACAATAATAGTAGAGTCTAGAACTCAAATTCGAACCTTTCATTCCTCTAATATTTTTGGCTTTATAGCCTTTACAAATAGTTTCCAGATCCTAGGATATTGGATTGAATTTGCCAAAAATAGAAAGTCAATAACTGGCCCAAGAAAATAGGCAAAGATCCTATAAAATAGATCAATTCCTATTCTTGGGTGATCTTCATGTCCTTTAGATTCTTCGACAGGTGTAGTAAGCCTTCCAATATTGATGGATTTTCATGAGATACAAGAGAAGTTGAAAATGACACATGTTGACAATAAAACAGTTCTTTCCCTGAAAATAACTAACCAATTTGACCTTTCTTCATTGTAGAGCATCTCCAAAATCAAAACAAACTCTTGATAAGGATGTCTTTAATTATTATCTATTGATTGGAACTATTCTTGAGGATTTTGGACAAGGAAAACTTGGATCTATGCAAAAATACTAACTTTCTGCCCTGTTAGTGCTTTTAGTAGTTACAATAGACAAAATCCAGACCAATTAGCTACTGAAATATCTGCTTTAGGTGGCTAATGAACAATTGAAATGTTCGCCTAAGCCACCAAAAGTTATTTCTTAGTGAAAATTATCAAAATTTCAAAATACCTTTTGTCTTAGCTCCAAAACGCCTTAGGTCTGATCTTCTGAGGCTTCTGCACCTTGCTCAACTTCTGGAATGACTGTAGGATTATTGGCTGCCTGTGGTTCATTGCATTGAACTGCTACCTCTGCTAAGGTTTCAAGAGTAGCATGTGTTTGAGACTGGTGTTTTTAGGACATATCTTGTGACCTTAAAGCCCTGACCTTTTTCTTCAATTCCCTAGCTACTCTCCATAAGTTGTTGTAATATTTTACAATCTTCTCCTTCTTTTTCTTTTCCTTTATGCTTTCATGTGCTAATCTTTCTAAGGATGAGTTGCTTTCTGTAAAATTCTTAGACAAGGTTTCATATCTAGTTTTAATTACCCTTTCTAGCACTTCTTGTTGAGCTAACTTCTTTTTAAGTTTCCCGATTTCCTTTGATTTACTCTGCTTCACTTTTTTGCTAGATGAGGCATCTGCAACTTGTAGTTCTTGTTCTTCTTTGGGTGTAGGTGATGGAAGATCTTCATACCTTGTTGTGAATACATATACATATACTGAATCTTTATGCATTGTTTCAATTTGATGCTCTTCATGCTCTGTTTCAACCTGGTGCTCTTCATCCTCTGAGTCTGTGTAGGGAAGATTAAGAATTATCTTGTTCACTGGGGGTTCTTCAGCCTTCTTTGTCTCACTGCTGAAGTTTAGTTTCTTCTTAGTTTTATTAGGTTTAGAAGAAGGAGAGGGTTGATTAACTGGAACTGGAGAGATAACTCTCCTCCTCCTCTTTCCACTTCTGGGAGTAGAAGACTTCTTGGAAGAAGGAATCTTCTTACCCTCTGGTTGTACATCAGTCTGAAAATAATTCCAGAACAAGAAGTAATTCCATTCTTTTCTTCTTCTCTGCAACAACTCATAAACTAAGAGTTTAATCAAACCATGGTGGGATAACCTACCTACAACCTTATTGGGCTTAGCCTTGACCTGATGAGCCATCTTAGATAAGATTTTGTGGAGATAATAAGGCATATTGAGTGGGTTTCTACCAGTGAAATGGTTCATGAGTTTGAAATGGTAAATCATCACCCTATTGTATCTACCTTCACAAGTTATATAAACAATAATGGATTTTAATAACTGTTTCCATTTCTCTTCAAGGAAATACATAGGAATGTCTTTCTTCCATACTAAACACTTGTGTTCTGGTTTCAAGTAGGACCTAAATTCAACATTCTTTGTGACAGTAGTTTTGAAACAGTTTTCTCCAGTCCTGGGAAGATCGATCACCTCAATTATGAAGGCTTCATCCACCTGGAATTCATCTTGACCGATGACTGCTTTCCTTCCATCGAAAGTCAGGGAAAAATATTTTGCCACCTGTTGGTGAGAGCTCTGTAGTTTTTTACAAAAATTGTAGCAACCTGCATCCCTGAACAATTGGCATACCTCCGGGTGCAATTCCAAGTAACTAATATCATCTATCTCCTTCCTCAGAGTTGATCCTCCTTTCTTAATCTATTGTAATGTTCCTGTACACCTGTAATTGGAAAATTGGGTTTTGGGGGAAAATTACACAGCGTAGACCTAGGAAGATTTGGCTCGGCTGTGACAGGGATGAGAAGTATGAGGCATGCATTAGAACGTGGCACTGATTACAAGGGATGCGAAACAACATCTTAATATTTGAAACAATCATGGTTGGTGACTGTAATGATGGGAAGTACATAACCATGTGGTTTGATGAAACAACAATTTTGAAAAGATTCGATATATCATGCAGAGATCGGATCCGAGTCTTTAAACGGTTTTCCTCCTGTATTTTCAGCGACCAATTGCAATTATAAAACCTCAATCTTGTCGTTTTAGGCGTGTGAAAGGACGTGCTGACTCCTCCCATGCTCCTGCGATTTCAGTGGCTAAAATAGCCCTGAAATTCTTGTTTAAGCTGCTGAAAGCTAAGGCTTTCAGTAGCTAAGAAGCACTTTTGAAGAAGCGCCTAAGCCACTGAAACCTGAGATTTGACTTTTTGAAATGAAAATGAAACCAAATGTTTTTTTAAACTTTATTACATGCATAAATCTCTAAAAAATGAGCTTTAAAAATTTAGAAATGTATTTTTTAAATGACATCCTATCACCTAAAATAAAACAACTTGATTAATTTATTTGAGGAGATAACAATATGAAATGGGAGAGATTAATTGGGCCCTCTAAGAACTGGTGCCACAAACAACCTAACTTTCAAGGTTTCAAAGGCAGTTTGACACTGCTTAGTCCAAACAAAATCAACATCCTTTATTAACAATCCAAATATAGATACAACAATCTTTGTGAATTTTTCAATAAATCGTCGATAATATCCGACATGTCCAAGAAAGCTTCTCATCTATTTTTGAGTCTTGGGGAATGTTATTCTAATGATGACCTCAATCTTAGCAAGATCGAATTTATTCCCTTCATATGAAACATGATGTCCTAGAACCACTCCTTCAGTCAACACCATTTTACATTTTTCATGACTTAAAGACAGGTTCATTTCTTGGCATCTAATAAGGAATTTTTCTAAGTTATCTAATTCTTCCTGGTAAGTATTTCCATATATTGTGAAGTCATCCATTTATACCTCCACACAATCATGAATAAGATTAGAAAATATCCCTAGTACTGATCGTTGAAATGTGGTAGGAGAATTACACAATCCAAATGGCAAGACCCTATAGGCATAGGTGCCCCAAGGACAAGTAAAGGTAGTCTTGTCCTGATCCTTGGGTGCTATGAGAATTTGATTGTACCCGCTATATCCATCTAAAAAGGAGAAATATTTCTTTCCAAAAAGGGTATCCAAAACTTGGTCAATGAAAGGAAGGGGAAAATAATCCTTAAGAGTGGCCTTGTTAAGCTCCTAGAAATCAACACAAATTCTCCATTTCCTGGTCACTTTCTTTGGAACCACTACAAGCAGGGATACCCATTTACTGTCAGAGATGGGATAAATAAATCCAAAATTTAATAACTTTTGGATCTCCTCTTTTACTATATCCTTGAGTGTTGGATTCATCCTTCTCTGGGGTTTCCTAACAGGTGTTACTTCCCCTTGGGTATATATGCAATGAATGCATGTGTGAGGGTGTATACACTTCATGTCAGTGTATTCCCAGGAGAATGCCCCTGATTGTTTTTTAAGGATACTCACTAACTTCTTTTGTTGGTCTGCATTTAGTCCGGAGTTTATGTGTAGAAATTTTCCTGGACTAATCTCGTAGGGCATGGTATAAGATGTGGAAAACTCATCTATCTCGAAGATAAAAGATGTTGGAGATGAAACTAATGGGTCCAATTGTTCCTAAAATTATTCCCCAAACATGTACTCAAATTGGGGAAAATATTGTGGAAAATCAACACATGTGATAGCAGAAAAAAATTGGCTTAGCACATTTTTTGTTGTGTGCTCCTAAAGTGCCCAGGCATGGTCACTTGGCAACACAGGTTCTTCCCAGTCCTCATTCTCATATGGACATTCAAGCCACCATAGATTCTCCATGATAGGTTGGGTTGGTGGATATATGATGAGCTTTTGGATAGAGAGTCCATTTGATATGGTCATTTCTCCCTCCCTACAACCAATAAACGCATTGGATGTGGCTAACCAAGGTCTTCCCAAAATAACGGGATGGCCTTTGGTAGGGTCCATTGATTGGATGACCAAAAATTATACTGGGTACTCCCATGAGGCTAAAGTAACTATGATATCATCCAAAATTCCTTCAGGTATAGCCCTAGTATTATCTACTAATTCCAAAATGGTTGGGGTTGGCCTAAGAAGAGGTTTTAACTATAATTCCTCCAAGGTATTAATGGTCATAACATTGATGGATTCCCCTAGGTCTATGAGAGATTTCCAAATGGAAACCTCATTAATGGTTATGGTCTCTATGGGGTTTCTTGGGTTCCCATATTTTGCTACCTTAGGTTGCTCTGATATGTACTCAGAAAGTTATCCTATCAAATGTACTATTGGAGGATCCTTTTGCTTCCTCCATGGCTTCTTAATACACAATTCTTTGACCACCTTACTATAGATTGGAATATCCTTAATGGATTGTAGAAAGGGAATATTGGCACAAATATTCTTCAATTCATTCAATATGTCAAATTTTGGTCGGGTGGTAGGTTTCTTAATCAATAATATTTTTGGATAAGGAGGGGCCTTTGTAATTTGTGAAGGTTCATTTTGGGGAAGCTTGGGTTATTGGTCCTTAGGAATAATAAAATATTCCCACCTAGAGTCATCCGTGTTTTTTTTGGGGGTTTCCTCTTCTTCTTCTTCCTAGATGACTACTGAAGCCCTCTTCCTGTCCAAAACTTTTCCCGACCTCAGTTGAATCTCCTACAATGGAATAGGAGAAATAACATATGTCGGGAAGGCCTCCATCTCAACATTGTGAAGAGGTTGAGTGGGCTTATTATTGGGATTGGGAACTGGTTGTGCCAGTAATAATGTTGGTCTTGGGGATCTTGAATTCTAATATTGTTGTGGTTGTTATGGAATAGGAGGTAAAGGTGGTGGAAAAAAACCTGACAGAAGTTGCAGAATGTTCGGTGGAAACTAAGGGTAAGGATGGTTGGGCATAGGGACATGTGTAGCTTGAGGGTTTCCTTGGTTGTTCCCTTGTATCCATACTTGAAGCCAAGGATGTTGGTTATGTGTAGACCTGTTTTTCCATCTTGGTGAGTTCCACTATTATGGTTGTTGATAATAGAGTGGAACTTGAGGCTGTGGATCTGGGTATACAGGTTGATTCTTACGATGCCATGGCCTCCTAGATGCATAAGAGGATTCCCCAGGATCCCCACTTCTATAGATGGCTAACAGACCAGGAAATGATGGAAATTTCTCAGTTGAGTGGTCTTCTATGCAAAATCCACAAACTGAAATGTTATCTAATGGGAATTCCCTTGAGGAATTCTTCCTTCTGCATCTTGGGAAAAATATGCTCATTGTTGCATTTTCTTCCTCTTGCTTCTTTTTAATATTTAGGGTGTCCAACTGAAAATCTATTGTTCTTAAGATATATGTTTTGAAATTCTTTAAAAGGTTCCCTATCTCTACTCTTGTGATACCACCTAAACTAACTGGTTTTAATTTTCTACTGTAAGGATCCCAAACATTCTTACCTTTTTTAGCTCTGCTCCTCTAGTAATTTTTACACATTTCACAGATTTTGGAAAAAGGTTTATAGAAGATGTCACCTTATGCCATCAGGTTAAGTATATCTAGGTATTCCTCTGAAATTCCCTCAAGGAAAAGAGCCCTAACTGCATCATCTGGAAGGTCATGGTATTTTGATTTCTGGGAGATATAAGAAAATCGTTCCATATAGTCCTCAAGATTCCCATCTTCTAACTGTTGGAATTTGAAAATGTCATTACAAGACTCCTTGGTCTTGCAGTAGTCTTGGTAATTTTTAAGAAACATATCTTTCATGGATTCCCAAGACCTAATAATAGACTCTCCTAACCCCATGAACCATCTTAGTGCAGAGTCCTTGAGGGTGGCAGGAAAGAGTTTTAGTTTATGGGCATCATGTAAGTAGTTGTAGATCAGACATAAGATGTCAAGCTCAAATAGGAAGGTATTTGGATATTCACTACTTTTACCATAGAAGGTGAGCAGTGTTGAGAGGGAAATATTTTTCATATTGACATTCAGTGTGGTGTCCAAAAATTGGAAACCCAAAGGTAGTCTCGGTTTGGTTTCTAGCTTCTTCTCCCTCCTCGTGTCTTACATTGTTGTGATCCTCCTGATCATCCATACTAGTTTGGTTTCCAAAAAGAGAGTACCTAGGTGGTTTTATCCTTGAAGAGAACAAAGTGTCCCAAGGTTCTTGTCTAAGAAAGGTATCCCTATGATGGGAAGGTCTTCCGACTGCTTGGATGTTTGGGACTCTACTCGAGTCGGTTGAGGTTATCGGTGCCAAATTGTTTGTGTCAATTTGAGAGAAAATTATATTGGTTGAACTACCAAACAAATTATTCACCTGTTCAGTGTCTATGTTGTCTTCAAAGTTAGGATCTCCTGATGGTGGTAAGAAAACAAAGGTTGTATTGTTTGGTTCTACAGAAGGCTCGAGTGGTCTTGCCTCCTGTCCCACTATTACTGATGCTTCAATTTCTTTTTCTATAGTGCTCCCTATTTTAGTCTCTTTGGAGACTTCTTTAGCTCTTTGGGTCAATCTAGTTCCTGCTTTTCAATATCAGTCTTTGGAGTTTATGAGTGGAATGTTCCTTCCCTCTAAAAGGTCGGAAGGAACCTTGTTTTCAAGGTTTGATTTGTATTTAATGTATCTACCCTTTGGGTCGCTAGGTCTTTTCATGAAAGAAAACAAAAAATAAAAACTACCATTGGGTTTGGGGGAACCTGCTATAACAAATGCATAGATTCTTACCTCTCATCTTAAATTTCCCCTGCCACCAAACTAATTCTAAGGTTTAGAAATGATCTATCTCCTAACTATTTCCTACATTAAGACAACTCCCCGACAATGGCTCCAAAAATGATGGGTGTTCTATATGCACTAAATCCCTCAATTAAATTGTCAACCCGAGGTAAGTAAACTTAGAGTTGTAGCACTATATGTTCCAAGGAAAAAACGTTAGAGGAAGTATAGTCTAACTAAGGAGATGGTCTATCTAAGGGCTAATATACTTAAGCAAAGACTATCAATAAGAAAACCCTATCAAGAAACTCGAACTATCTACCCTAAGAAACCTTTAAACAATGGATCAATGGATTGTCCTAAAGAAGCAGATGAAAACCCTACTTTAAACAAGTTAACTTAATCAATCTAACAAGAAAAAGCAAGTCATCTATTTAATCTATTCAAATTAATAAACAATAGCAACAACAAACTAATCTAATCAATTTCTTCAAATTAATGAGCATCAACAAGCAATCAAATAACTAACCTATGGAAACTAATTCAGCAAGTAAACTAATAAAAAATAATCAACAAATAACTAATCAAACTATTACGAAAGTGAACTATATTCTTAAGATGAAATCTATAATTACTTCTAGTCTACAAAGGGAAATCTTAACCTATTGAATTTAAAAGCATCATGACAATATTCAAAGATTAATCAACAATTACTCTTAATATACAATAAAAAGAAACTTCAAATATAATGATGATGATTATGTCTTCGGTGTCTTATGACATCATGATGACGTCTAACAATTAGTGATAGCTCAAGAGGAATAATTTCAATATTAACTTCTATGGATAAATGAAAGATATGAATCAGGAAATATAATGAGATCTTAGCCATCATAGAAGAAATATCAACTATCCTGAAAATCCATGTGATCTCTCAATTTATGCATTAATCATCAACAAATAAGAAAACACTATTATACTTAATTCAAATGCAATCTTATGCTAAGGTAAGAAAATTAACACAATTAAAGACTTATAACTAAAACTTAACTCAAAATCAAGTGATGCAACCCCCCTCCCTTCCTGGGGTTCTGTGACCTCCCAGTCTAGGATATTTCTTTCTTTTGAGTTAGATCGACTCTTCAGGCTCATGATTGAACCCAAAACAAGTATACACAAGACCCTTTCGTGTGTAGGCTCTGACCAACCCGCGGGCTATCCCTGCGTGCTTCCAAAACACTGAGTTTTAGGCGCTGGCCCTTTTTCCATTAGCCCCTTCCTCCATATGTCCCTAGGCTATGACCTTGCACAAATGCATGATTGCGAGCGCATGCAAGAGTGGTTTTAGACCAACCCACTTTTCACCCCACAATTCACCTCTAGCTACCACGTATCCCTTTGTTAAAACTGTGGTTCCAATTGCGACCCAATCAAGGAAAATTAACATCTGAGCATTTATTGGCCCCTCAATCCTTCCCGTCTGTCAATATCCAATCCCTTAGCAATGATCTGTGATCAACGACTACTATTTAACCTCCCTTTCTTGTCTTCTTTCCTCCTTCCACGCTCGATCCCATATCTCCGCGATCTATCGACACGTATCTCACGTTCAAATCAACGGCTGTTGTTGATTCTGACTCTCTGCCCTTCGAGAGTTTCAAATCTCAACATTTTATTCCTTCTCAGCAGATATCTTCAAGAGTGAAAGATCTGCTGACACCTGTCTCCCTGAATCTACAGTCAGGATTGCCTT
Source organism: Picea engelmannii (assembly GCA_009831015.1). NCBI lineage: Eukaryota > Viridiplantae > Streptophyta > Pinopsida > Pinales > Pinaceae > Picea > Picea engelmannii. The sequence continues at coordinate 507,496 of ML784523.1, forward strand.
CGCAAATCCAACCTTCGAGAGTTTTAGTTCTCAAATGCTCATTTCTTCTGGAGAGATTTCTCCAAAATGGTAGATCGTCTACCACACATCCTCTTGAATGGACGGTTATTCTCCTACTCTAGGACTTTGGCCTCCTCAACCAAATCTATGGTCCTTCAACCTACTCCTCGATCAACGATCGAGATCTCCTTTGGGATTTCGGCGCTTTCACCCTTTGTTATCCTCCAGAGTGCTCCGTACCCATAATTCTAGATATGGCACCACGTGTCCACTTCCAGATCAATGACTGTCGTCCACTCAGGACTTCGACCTTCGACGATCTCAAATCTCAACAAATAAAAACCTCTGAAATAAATCCTTTTGGAGTGTGGGATCCTCTAACACCTGTCCTTCTCTGATCTAATGGCTATCCAATGGAGTGAATCTTCATCCTCCACGCGTCCCCTTGCAGATCAACGATCCACATTCCTTCTTTCGAATCAATGACCCTTAGACATTTCGAGCTTCGGTATAGTCTGAAACACAACTCCTCGAAACCCCAGAGAACGATCCTCTGTTCACAATTGGGTGACACCTCTCCAACCCAGATCAACGACTCCCAACTGCTTTAGTTGTTCGGGCTTTGACGATCTCAAACTTTCATCCTTCACATTCTCTCGGAGTGTTTTCACTCAGATTTCATGATCTTTCAACACGTGCCCTTCTGGATCTGATGATACAGATTCTCTTCGGCCCTTCGTCTCTTTGACGCTTCGGCTATTCGGGCTTTGGGAGTTTCAAACTCCTATGCACTCATTTCTTTGAGAGTTCTTTCACCCAAAACACACGATCTATTGATGTGTGTCTCCCCTTTGATATGATGACCTCTATCTACTTCAAATCTTTGGGTTTCAGGAGTTTTAACTCCTACACACTCGTTCCTCCCAGAGTGCTTTCACCTGAAAACTCAAATCTTTCACAAGCTGTTGCCCTAGACGATGGATGGTCCCTGTTCACTTCGATACTTTGATGATTACACTCACTTGTGCACACAAGGGTTAAGTCTTGTGCACTTACCTCTGGATCCAACGGTTTCTGGTCCTTTGCGCTCAGATCCAATGGATTGGGTCTGTTCCTCTCTTGTGCGCTACTTGACTTCTTCCACCTTGGAATATTTTTGCCAATGTTCAAAGGTTTCGGCCTTTGAACTTTCTCTTGTGAACCCGGTTACTCTGGGTCTTGCTTGTGCTTCTGAAAGTGTGATCTCTTCTGGTCTTTAGAACTTAGAATAAGTCCATCACCCACACACTTCTTGCATTATCCCTTCTGAGCTTGATATCCTCGAAGATTTTGATCTCCCACACACTCCTTTCTTTTCTTGGATTTCGTTAAACACAGATCCGAAGGATTTCTTGAAAAGAAATTATTCTCACCCTCCTCGCGATCTCCTTGCTCAATGCACACCTTATAGAGATCCTCCTTACAGAGTTTTTAGTAACTCTATCTTCTTCCGAACTCAACACAGAGTTCTTCCTGTGCACTCCTTGCACTTCTGTTGATGAAGGTTAAATGCTATCTCTCCTGAGTTTTTTGAGGTTAACTCACCTTTGTCAATGCACTCCTTCCAGACTATGTGCACTCCTTTCACTCAAAAACTCAAAGAAGAGAAAAAATTGAAACTTATTCAATACTTCACCAGTTTACACATTCAAACCATGAACGACATATAAAATCATAATAATGAATGCAAATACATAAACACACCATATGCAGGAAAAACTGTTTTTCTATTATCTCTGTGTCTATACAGATGTTTACAAAACCTGGACTGCAACAGAGTCCCAGTTATCTCAAGCTATCCTTACCTAAATCTACCCTAATTTCTACTTATAATACTTCTATGAATCCTCCTAAGTCTCCTTTTACAAAAGAGGGCTCTACAAGTTTATCCTCTCCACTGCCTTAGTGCCATCACTGTCTCAGTTAAGACACCATACTCCTACGACTTCATTACATTAAATGATTATCTAGACCTAACTACGATCTAGGAATTCTTACACTCAACCATTTAAGGAGACCCTATATACTACCTTTACAAAGGCATGGCTTAGTTCTTACAACCTTACAATGCAAATCCACAAAGGATTAGATTTTTAATTTAAAAATGGGAGGGTCAATGCCTTTCCCTTTCTCCATTTCATGCCAATGTGTTGGATTGTTGGCATATTTGTTGACGTGGAGGGATTCTCATGCATCATACTGGACTGCTAGGAAAATCATGAACTCCTACTCATGAGCTCCTCTTTCCCAGTGTTGAAATCCTCCTGGATCCCAAACTTTTCCTTGGATTTCTCCTCCTACTCCTCTCCACCTATGTTGTTGCTTGTTGTTGCTACTTCTTCTTCTTCCCTGCTGCTATGGACGGCTCTCCTCTACTCCTCTTCCCTTTGTTGACTGCTTCTATTGACCTCATAATCATCTTCTTGATCTCCTATATCACCCTATCCAACTGCTCCAGTGGATGGCTCTCCTTATGCAGTCTTCTCTACTGCACTTCCTTCTCCTTTCCATACTTATCAGTGGGAAGATCTACTCGATTTCCCATGATGTCTCCATTTCCCCTTATGGCACTAAATTTCCACTCTATTGTAGGCTCCAAATATATAGTCTCCTCACTGAGTTGCTACTCATTTCCCCCCTTTGACATATTAGCTTCTGTCAGGTCCTGTTGTGTTGGCATATCTCCAATTTCTTCTAATTTCTCTCCTGGTTGGTATGCTCCTTCATCTGTCTCTAAATTAACCTATTAGATGTGTTTTCTTTGCATTATTACGCTTCTCTCTAGGGATTATAGTTATTCATATAGACCAAAAAATTCCATGCTTTATGCTTCCTCTTCTTATACAAGCTCCAATGCTACAGTCATCTCCTATTCAGCTTCCTGGCTGAAATGTAGAATTCCTGTAGAAACCTCGATAGATCTAGAATTCTAGTTAAATTGAACACATGGAATTTCATGATATTCAAGAGATGAGAGAATTTTTTTTCTCCATAAATCAGAGAATTATATTAATAAAAAATGAATATACATGAGAAACCATCCTCAAAAATAAGAGAGGAGGTGAATATATAGAATTTCCAACATGGAAATTTTAGTTAAAAAAAGCTAGAAATAGCTAAAATAGGTGTCATAAGCTAAGTGAGACCACATAGTTCGACCTAGACCCCTAAAGATACATGTCACACACTCATTAATGTCCACAAGAGTCAAGTGATGCAAATTATCTCACTTAATCTCACTTAACTGACAAGAGAAGCAGTTCCAACTCACTTAACTGACCCAAAATAGTAGTTAGTAATAATAGTAACTGCAAAAATCATTAATTAAGGAATAAATCTCTCATTCAAAGAGGAGGTGCGCATTCCCCAATAATAGATGAGTTTTTTACATGGGGGATTTGGAATAAATCAGGAATAAATCAAGAATAAATCAAGAAAATCAAGAACCGGGATTTGAGTCTTGATCTAAAAATAACAGTTTTCCCTAAATCTCGGGATGAGGCACCCTTCTTCTCTATGTGGCCAAATTAGGTGAAATAAAGTGTAAATGAATGTATTAACCAATATCTAGGAGTCTAAGCTAGGTATAAACTAATGTAAGTTAGGGTTATGCTCCAACACCCCCCCTTAAGCCTA
>ML784523.1:516001-531083 GCA_009831015.1 Picea engelmannii
ATAAGAGAATTATATTAATAAAAAATGAATATACATGAGAAACCATCCTCAAAAAGAAGAGAGGAGGTGAATATATAGAATTTCCAACATAGAAATTCTAGTAAAAAAAAGCTAGAAATAGCTAAAATATGTGTCATAAGCTACGGGAGACCACATAGTTCGACCTAGACCAATAAATATACATGTCACACACTCATTAATTTCCACAAGAGTCAAGTGATGCGCATTATCTCACTTAATCTCACTTAACTGAGAAGAGAAGCAGTTCCAACTCACTTAACTGACCCGAAATAGTAGTTACTAATAATAGTAACAACAAAAATCATTAATTAAGGAATAAATCTCTCACTCAAAGAGGAGGTGTGCATTCCCAAATAATAGATGAGTTTTTTCATGGGGGAGTTGGAATAAATCATGAATAAATCAAGAAAATCAAGAATAAATCAAGAAAATCAAGAACCGAGAGTTGAGTCTTGATCTAAAAATAGCAGTTTTCCTTAAAATCTAAGGAAGAGGCGCCCTTCTTCTCTATGTGGCCAAATTAGGTGAAATAAAGTGTAAATGAATGTATTAACCAAGATCTAGGATTCTAAGATATGTATAAACTAATTTAAGTTAGGGTTATGCTCCAACATGAAAATTATGAGAAATTGTGTTGAATTCTCTTCTCCTTCTGCTAGGGTAGACATCGATTTCTTCTCCATTTCTTCCTCTTTGACAGTTTCTGTTGGTTGTATTTCTTCTTCTACTGCACTTTCATCATGTTCACTAGCCTCTACTTGGATGTTTGGTAGGAATGTCTTTATCCCTCCAATAATCAGAATGCTCCTCTGATCCTCCTCCTAGATGGTGAAACTATTTAACTTCTCATAATCTTCATTCACATGGTCTACAAATCCACATGAATATTCATCCATCAACACTCCTTTCTAACATGAACTCACCTCTGAGCTCCTATGACCTTTAGACAGTCTCCTCTCTTCCCCCCCCACCTAGAAATTTGGGACTTCTCTTCTGCCCACTTGGCAGTCTATCAGATCAATCGATCCCATCTCATTGCCCACCTGGTAATATGAAATTTCAGTATTGCTCCTCTGGTAGCATACGAGACCTCCACCTGATCTCTCTCCATTGCCCACCTGGAAACTTGAAATTCCATTTCTTCCCACCTGGAAATTTATGAGATCTTTATCTGACATCACCTCCTCCTCATCATTGAGGTGTCTCCCAATTTCTAGTTCACAAATGTGAATCACTTCCTCCTCTGTTTAACTGATTTTTTCTAATTCCCTTAGCCACCTTCTCAACTCTTGTTGCTTCTTTCTGGCCAACAACTTTTGAACAGGCCATTTTCCCTTCCTGTTTAGAGGACATCCGTACCTCTAGTGTACCTTTGACTCATGCTGCATCCTCAATCCTAGCTGTTCAATCTTTTCTCTTATATCATTAAGCTCTAGATCCATCTCTGGATCTATTTTCTGCTTGCGGCCTTCTCTTCGACCACACCCATGGCCTTCAATAGCCATTTCCACCTTCTACAAGTTTCATGTAGGTGACAAGGTTTAGTTGCATTTGTAGAAAGAAAACTTTATATGATCCCAATGGAAGCTGCGACCACTTCACTATGGACCTTACACAATCACCAAGGCTATGGGAGACAATTCTTTTGAGTTCATTACTCCCCCCTTCCTTGGATTACACCCATTATTCAATGTGGACCTCCTTTGGCAATATTTTCCACCACTACTCGACACATCAAAGGTGGTAGAGTAGTTGACACCTACAAAGATGAATGATGCAGGAGCATTGCCAACATCAAGCGACCCAGCGTGGAAACAATGGACAGCTGGACAAGTGCCGACACAAATTTTGAAATTTACTTGAAGTTGATGCGCAATCTTAAATGAAGTCATTAATAATAAGTGCACTTGTATAATGTAATCAAACCTTGAGCAAGTCACTCTCGTCCTTAGTAGGTAGAAGGCATTTATAGAAATTAAATGTAAGTAGATAGAATTTAATTCTAGATTAGACAGTTTTAGAGCACAAGAGGGAAACAGGATATAGACACCCTCATTGTGTATTGTAACATTATTGAGCATCAAAGAAGAATAGCATAGAAGAGAAGCAGAGAGATGTGTAAGAACACCCATGTACAAATATTTGAATTAATAGAAGAAGTTGATTCAGATTCATGGTTTTGTGTCTGTTCTCTGTGTAGTGATGTTGAATGATATGCTCATGAATGTTTGCTTCCTGTTATAAATTTGATTTATATGTTGTGTATATGATTTCATGTTTGATTTTGAAGTCTAAAAGGAAGAAGGAATTAGTTTCAATTGTTTCTCTATCTGAACAAGGATTCCTGCAAGGAGTGCAGTTGAAGTGTCCGCAAGGAGTGCGTTGACAGAGGGCTCAGATAGTTTAGCTTTTGTTCTCGTTCATTCAGAAGTGCAGTTGGCACAGGAGTCGTGCAAGGAGTGCGCAGACTGAGTGAAGTCTCAGGGTTGTGGACCTGAGTGAACCATCGAGGGGCTGCTGTTGCAGGTGTGCGCAGGGTCGAAGGAAATTCAGCACTTGGAAGTGTCTAAAGGTTGCCGCAAGGAGTGCGTGCAAGGGTCTTTCTAAGAAGACACAGAGTCGTGGGAAAAGATTAGGAGGTATAGGACCTTCGAGTGATTTTAAAAGGTTTGCATAGGAAGTTTGTGCCGTGGAGTGTTTAGCAGGCGTTGCAAGTTCGGGCCGTAGGTGGACAAGTTTTCGTGGAAGAATACTTGGTTCATTTCACGGAAAATCATCAGAAGGAACAGATGGTCGGAATCCTCTCAGGAGAATTCGTGAATTTTCGCGAGCTGTTAGATCTCACAGAGGAGAAGGGGAGATACTACAGGTATTCCCGAGAGGTTAAAATCTTAGGAGAGGCAGGATCATTGATCCGAGCCATAAGGGCCATAGGATCTACATGTGGAATCCCATATCAATGTTTCGTAGGTGGAAATCCTGTGAACGTTGCAACAGGAATCACGATATTCCGATACACGATATCCCGACAACCAAGAGGTTTTGTGTGGGGCCACCGCGGAGTTGGCGAGTGGACAGGTGGCACACCATTTCGGGTTTTCGTGGTGAGAAGTCTCGAAACATATGCATTAGGATTCTTGATATTGCGAACTCCAAATTGTCGATGGAGTGAAGGACTGTTGAAAAGTCAGAACTTGTGCGTGTGTCAGAGTTTCAGAAAATTAGGGTTCGGGAGTCGGAGAGACAAGTTGTTCGACATCACAAGTGTCGAAATCACGATAGGAAAAATCCCGAAAGGGTAAATAAAAAGGTCAGCGTTGACTATTGTTGGGTTTCGGGGATTCGTGAAACCAATGCTCGACCACTGACCTCGCGAAGTTGCGAAGTCCGATCTCCCGATTTTAAAGAGGGGGATCCCATGGGGATTGCTGTGGGTGTATATTTCCCGATAGGGAAATAGAAGAGAATTACATTTCTTCAGGCCGAGGAAGAAAGAAAGATCATGTGCTGACGTGGGCCTTCCAACCTGTGGGTTGTGTAGGGAAGGCATCAACGTCAAGTGGTATCAGAGCACATAAAGGTTCATTGCTTTCTGTAGCAAAGAAGAAAGAGAATTCACCATGCCACCAAGGAGAAGGGATAGACAATCACCCGATCCACCAGAGGATAGGGAAGTGTTGCAAAGAAGAGGCAGGTAGATGATAGATCCAGTCATGGAGAGAGAGATGCGTGATCTATGAGCTAGACTCGAAGACATGGAGACAACACAAAGACGCACAGTCAGTGCTGGGGATCTAAGTGATTCTGAGAGTGAGATTGAGGCTGAACATGAAGAAGAAGTTGCAACTGAAGATGCATCAAATGAACGTTTGATCAAAGCTATTTCCAGGATGGGTGCAAGAGCAAAAATGGACATTCCAGTTTATGAGGGAAATCTGGATGCATAGGAGCTTCTAGATTGGATTAGAGCTCTTGACACATACTTCGACTATGAAGATGTCAAAGAGGACAAGAAAGTCAAGCATGCTATCACGAGATTGAAGGGACATGCAACATTGTGGTGGAATGAACTACAAGATGACAGATGCTGCAAGGGCAAGCAGAAGATCAAAAGCTGGGACATAATGATCATGAAGATGAAGGTGAAGTTCATCCCGAGAGATTATCAAATTACTCTGTTCAGGAGGATGCAAAACCTGAGATATAAGCCGATGACATTGAAAGAATACACTGAGGAATTCTATAGATTGAACATCAGGGCAGGTCATCGGGAGAGCGATGATGAAAAAGTTGCTAGATAAATGAATGGCCTGAGATATGATATTCAGGATGAGATGAGAATGGTAACCATCCAAACGGTGGAAGACGCTTATCAGTTGGCTCTGAAAGTAGAAGAGAAGCTGAGTCGAAAGCAGAGTGAAAGAGGCTGAGGCAGAAGTCAGCCCAGAGGCAAATCAGTTGCCCAGGACAGATATCAGAAGTCCAAGGAGGACTTTAAGAAACCTCAGTCTCGAACAGAGAGAGTTGCAAGTTCACAACGAGGGAAATATGTTGAACAGAGAGGACAACATACTGAGCAGAGAGGAGATTATGCTAATAACAATACTTTTCCTCGTACTAGAGGTAGAGGAAGAGGAAGAGGTGGAGTAATCACATGCTTCACATGTGGAAAGAATGGGCATAAGTCTTATGAGTTTCCAGATAAAAACAAGGAGACTGGAGAAGCTCACATCGCCAAAGAACATAGGTGGGATGTTGAGGCAGAAGACGCTGAAGGCGGAAGATCGTTGATGATGCAAAAAGCTCTTCTGACACCAGAGAAGGAGGTGGAGAGTTCAATCCAAAGGACCAGACTTTTTAGGACTACTTGCAAGACCAAGGGCAGGGTATGCAAGGTCATTGTAGACAGTTGTAGCATGGATAATCTCGTTTCTACAGAGATGGTAAAGAAGCTGGAGCTGGAGACGATTGATCATCCAATCCTGTACAGAATTTTGTGGCTACAAAAAGGACATCAGGTAACTGTCACTAAACAATGTTTAGTTGAATTCAATATAAGAGGATATAAATATAAGATATTATGTGATGTCATTCCTATGGATGTTTGTCATCTATTGCTGGGTAGACCATGGCAATATGACAGGAATGTGATTCATGACGGGAGAATGAACACATACACCCTAGAGAAGAATGGGAGGACACACATGTTGCTTCCAATTAAGGATAAGGAGGTGAAGCTGGAAGCAAGAAACATAGTACTTCTCATGAGTGGGAAGGAACTTATTATAGAGGTTAAGAAGAAGGAGGATCCACAGTTCATTGTGGTCATGAAACCAAAGATTGTTTTGACCAGCACAAGAGTGGATGATTTACCAGAATAAATTCAGGAACTGCTGGAAGAGTTCACTGATATAGTAGTGGACGAATTACCTCGTTCATTACCACTGATCAGAAGTGTGAGTCATCATATTGATCTCATACCAGGATCCAGTTTACCAAACAAATCCGTGTACAGATTGACGCCGCAAGAGAATGAAGAGGTTAAGAGGAAAGTCCAGGAGTTGTTGGACAAAGGTTTGGTAAGGGAAAGCTTGAGTTCGTGTGCTGTTCCAACAGTACTCAGTCTGAAGAAAGACGGAGGCTGGAGGATGTGTATTGAATCGAGGGTGATTAATAAGATAACCATCAGGTATAGATTTCCATTGCCGAGGATGGATGATCTGATGGATTGCTTGAGTGGAGCAAAGTATTTTTCAAAGATTGATTTGAAAAGCAGATATCACCATATTCGCATGAGGGAAGGTGATGAATGGAAGACAACATTTAAAACAAATGAAGGGTTGTATGAATGGCTTGTTATGCCATTTGGCTTAACAAATGAACCAAGTACATTCATGAGGTTGATGAACGAAGTCCTGAGGGAGTTCATCAGAAAATTTGTTATCATATATTTGGATGACATACTGATTTACAGTAAGACAGTGGTAGAGCATCTGAAGCATTTGGCTACAGTGATATAGAGGTTACAGTAGGAGAAGCTGTTGATAAATATGAATAAGTCCTCATTCATGAAGACAGAGCTCATTTTCTTGGGGTTTGTTATTTCTGCAGATGAGTTGAGGATGGATCCAGATAAGGTGGAGGTAATCAAGAATTGGCCATCACCGAAGAATATCTTTGAAGTGAGAAGTTTTCACAGATTATCTAGTTTCTACCGGAAATTCATCAGGAATTTCAGTGGAATTAGCACAGCGATGATGGATATAGTGAAGAAAAGACACAGAATTTTTAATCTACTGAAGAAGAAGATTACAGAACAACCAGTTTTGGTGTTTCCGTATTTTCAAAAGACATTTCAAGTGAAATGCGACGCAAGTGGATTTGCAATTGGGGCAGTCTTGAGTCAAGAAGACAGGCCGATAGCATACTTCAGTTAGAAGCTGAATGAAGCGAAGGTGAAATACTCCACTTATGATAAGGAGTTTTATGCTATCATACAGGCACTGAAGAAATGGAGGCTTTACTTGATCCCGAAAGAGTTTGTCTTGTACAGTGAAAATCATGCACTACAGTTTGTGACTCAACCTGAGAAGTTGAATCAGATACATGTAAAATGGGTTGAATATATGAAAAATTTCACTTTTGTGATTAAACATATTTCTGGTACTGCTAACAAAGTTATTGATTCTTTGAGCAGGAAGTGTTTGCTGTTGCAGGAGTTCAAAGTCAAAACGTTAGGTTTTGATGATCTCAGGGACATGTACGCAGATGATCAAGATTTAAAAGAGGCATATGAAGCAACTGAGAATCCAGTTCTCAGAGATAGAAGCCAATGGGCCGAATACATGATCCAAGAAGGATTTCTATTCAAGGGCAATCAGCTGTGTATTCCGAAATGCTCCATGAGGGAGAACTTGTTAAAGGAGAAACACAGTGGAGGATTGGCAGGACATTTTGGTCACGACAAGATGTTCGCAAAGGTAAGTGAGTCATACTTTTGGCTGGGAATGCGAGAAGACGTCAAGAGATTCGTGGATAGATGTAGAATTTGCCAGCATTCGAAGGGAAAGAGACAAAATGCGAGGTTTTATCAACCATTTCCCATACCAGAAAGGTCGTGGGATGCGATTAGCATGGATTTCGTATTGGGGTTGCCAAGAACACAAAGAGGTGTTGATTCAATCTTTGTGGTGGTGGATATATTTTCCAAAATGGCACACTTCATTCCATGTTAGAAAACCAGTGACGCAACTCATATTGCGAATCTGTTTTTCAAAGATATCATTCGACTTCATGGTTTGCCAAGGAGCATAGTTTCAGACAGAGATACGAGGTTCATAGGGCATTTTTGGAGGACCTTATGGAAGAAGCTGGGAACTAATTTGTTGTTTAGTTCAGCGTATCATCCTCAGATGGATGGACAAATAGAAGTGGTGAACATAAGTCTGGGATACTTGTTGAGAAGCCTGGTGACAGAGAACCACAGCCAGTGGGACAATATATTGCCACAGGTAGAGTTTGTGTATAATGACTCAGTTAACAGGAGCACAGGGAAAAGTCCATTTCAGGTTGTCTATGGCATGCATCCGAGAGGAATTTCTGAATTAAGGGATTCAGAACAAACTGCGACTAGGAGCGCTAGTGCAGAAGATTTCGCAGAAGTGATGAAGGAACTTCACAGTCAGGTGAAGTTGAGATTGCAGAATTCAAGCCAGGAATACAAGCGCATAGCAGATCAACACAGAAGACAACTTCAGTTTGAAGTTGGTGATTTGATTCTGGCACATTTGAGGAAATAAAGGTTCCCGAGGGGAACATATAATAAGCTGAAGATGAAGAAAATCGGGCCATGTAGGGTCTTGAAGAAATTTGGGGCGAATGCTTATGAGATTGAATTACCCGATGGGATTGGAATTTCTTCGATATTCAATGTCTCAGATTTGTACCCATATAGAGCTGATGAAAAAGGGGCAGAAGATGAGCATCCAGTGATCCATTGGACAGAGAAGATGTCAGTTGCAGATAAGCCGCAGATGGAGCACATACTGGATAAATGAATTTTCAAGAAGACCAGGAGGAAAGAATACTTAGAATATCTGGTCAAATGGAAAGACCGTCTAGTTGAAGATGCCAACTAGGAGAGCAAAGAAAAGATTCAGAAGCATGGACATACCATGTGTGAGATTATGGACAAGAGCCCATGAAAATTTTCAAGCGAGGGAGTATGATGCAGGAGCATCGCCCACATCAAGCGAGCCAGCGCGGAAGCAATGAACAGTTGGACAAGCGCCAACGCAAATTTTGAAATTTCCTTGAAGTTGATGTGCAATATTAAATGAAGTCATTAGGAAGAAGCACACTTGTATAATGTAATCGGACCTTGAGCAATTCGCTCTCGTCCTTAGTAGGTAGAAGGCATTTATAGAAATTAAATGTAAGTAGATAGGATTTAATTCTAGATTAGACAGTTTTAGAGTGCAAGAGGGAAACAGGATATAGACACCCTCATTGTGTATTGTAACATTATTGAGAATCAAAGAAGAAGAGCATAGAACAGAAGCATAGAGCTTTGTAAGAACACCCATGTATAGATATTTGAATTAATAGAAGAAGTTGATTCAGATTCATGGTTTTGTGTCTGTTCTCTGTGTAGTGATGTTGAATGATATGCTCATGAATGTTTGCTTCCTGTTATACATTTTATTTATATGCTGTTTATATGATTTCATGTTTAATTTTGAAGTCTGAAAGGAAGAAGGAATGAGTTTCAATTGTTTCTCTATCTGAACAAGGATTCCTGCAAGGAGTGCAGTTGAAGTGTCTGCAAGGAGTGCGTTGACAGAGGGCTCAGATAGTTTAGCTTTTGTTCTCATTAATTCGGAAGTGCAGTTGGCACAAGAGCCATGCAAGGAGTGCACAGGCTGAGTGAAGTCTTAGGGTTGTGGACCTAAGTGAACTGTCGAGGGACTATTGTTGTAGGTGTGCGCAGGGTCGAAGGAAATTCAACACTTGGAAGTGTCTAAAGGTTGCCGCAAGGAGTGCGTGCAAGGGTCTTTCTAAGAAGATGCAGAGTCGTGGGAAAAGATCAGGAGGTATAGGACCTTCGAGTGATTTGAAAAGGGTTGCACAGGAAGTTTGTGCCATGGAGTGTTTAGCAGGCGTTGCAAGTTCGGGCCGCAGGTGGACAAGTTTTTGTGGAAGAATACTTGGTTCATTTTGCGGAAAATCATCAGAAGGAACAGACGGTCGGAATCCTCTGAGGAGAAATCGTGAATTTCCGCGAGCTGTTAGATCTCATGGAGGAGAAGGGGAGATACTGCAGGTATTCCCGAGAGGTTAAAATATCAGGAGAGGCAGGACCGTTGATTCGAGCCATAAGGGCCGTAGGATCTACACGTGGAATCCCATATCGGTGTTTCATAGGTGGAAATCCCATGAACGTTGCAACAGGAATCGCAATATTCCGATACGCGATATACCGACAACCAAGAGGTTTTGTGTGGGGCCACCGTGGAGTTGGCGAGTGGACAGGTGGCACACCATTTCAGGTTTTCGTGGTGAGAAGTCCCGAAACATATGCATTAGGATTCACAATATTGCGAACTCCGAATTGTCGATGGAGTGAAGGACCGTTGAAAAGTCAGAACTCGCGCGTGTGTCGGAGTTTCAAAAAATCAGGGTTCGGGAGTCGGAAAGACAAATTGTTCGACATCATGAGTGCCGAAATCGCGATAGGAAAAATCCCGAAAGGGTAAAGAAAAAGGTCGGCATTGACTATTGTCTAGTTTCAGGGATTCATGAAACCAATGCTCGACCATTGACCTCGCGAAGTCGCGAAGTCAGATCTCCCGATTTTAAAGAGGGGGATCCCACGGGGATTGTTGTGGGTGAATATTTCCCGATAGGGAAATAGAAGAGCGTTACCGTTCTTCACGCCGGGGAAGAAAGAAAGATCCTATGCTGACGTGGAACTTTCGACCTGCGGGTTGTGTAGGGAAGGCGTCGACATCAATGAACCTTGACTGTATGGAATAGGAAACCTATTATAGAAATATTTTCACACCCTTACTCACACTTGTGGAATGTATTTGGTGCCTTGACACATACTTTCATTATTGGTGGGTTGTCTCAATTTTGTTAACGATATACCTCAATGACCAATAATCAAACGATGTCTCATTGTGTTCGAATTCAAATCCTTTATTTACATAATGTGGACTTTCACCTTCGGTAGATAATGTAGAAGACCTCCAGTTCACAGTAGTAGGATCACATATATGTTGTTTTCTTTAATCGAACTAGTACCTATATGACTTTAGCGATCATGGAAGATCAAATTGTACTCCATTGTATACATATATCTTCAGTTTATTTTGAGACTGGACTCCACTATGTCTTGTTCATGACTATGACAACCTATGGCATGTGTCCACTTTGTATTTCCTATCCATGGCCATGAAACAATATTTGATATATATCCACATGGATCGATAGTTTAATTAAGTTTGATATCCATGTGTACATAGTCAATATGAATTGTAATATTCTCATGAGTAACCAGTTTTTCTAGCTGGGTCCTCATTACTCCACTTCTAGGAATTATAATGTATTTTGGCCATCTCATTTGCTCCTCTAACCTCACACATTAGGGGGGAATTTGTTATAGAAATATTTTCCACACTCCATGCATCTTTCTTTGATGGCCTTCCATTCCCCTTTGAAAACTCAAGTTCCCCCATTTTGTTCACTCTAGAGTAAAAAATTCAAGGTTTTGCACATATAAATAGGCCAAAGTTAGACAACTTGCATATACGTAGGTTTCTCCATTAGATCCCGCATACATCGGATTTTGTGCTCAAAAATTAAAAAATATGTCAGGTTTCCATGCCATGTCATGATATCCATGATCCTTAACCTTACATATACTGGAAACATTCCAACTCGACCCTTCAATTCCATTTGGAGGCTATAAATTCAGCCATATACAAGCCTTGAAGACACACATCACTGAAACAAAAGACACTTTGGATAAATTTCACTTCATATTGAATCTGCATCCCTTTGTCCTTGAAATTTTGAACTCCTTGTGTTCATCCCTCAAGATCTTCCTATATTGAGAAGGAGAAACTCAATTACTTCTACTACTTGTGAGCTTGCCTTTGTGGAGGATTGAAGTGGTGAAGGCCTAACTGGAGGGACTTAGTTTCTCGGTTCCAATATGTGCCATTACATAAGTTTGTCACCTATTTAATTATGTTGATTACATTAATAGAAATACTCTTTTCTCATCCAATTATATGTTGCAAATATTTACATTACTTTCCATGGGAATATATGTTATACATGTTAATGGATTATGCTAGTTTATATGCTAACTTTCTATATAATTTATATATGCTCGTGTATCTTGGTTTTTGAGAACAAGTTGTAGGCATCAATCTTTTAGTCATTAGCTCAACCATGGTCTTCTTCAGATGTCCAGACAAGGTAGGATCCTAGCATTCTCTTGTTAACATTTATATTTATCTAGCATACTTGAGATTAGAGTTGATTTATGGGTGTCGTTCCATCTGTTTTATTTTACCCATTTCCATAGATATTTTCCTCATAACAAAACCTTGATCGAATCATGGACACATAGGTCAAGGGAACCTACCAACAAAATATCTAACTTTATTGAGTTGTCAAATTAGGGCAATTACTGCACCAAGTCAAATGGCTCACCAAGCACCAAGTTCAACATAAGTTTCCCCATTTGATGGGGGAAATCAACACAGTGGAGAACATGGCTTCCTCAGGGGGAAGAACTGATCCAGGTGGAAATCGGTGGCACCCACATATTCCATTGGCTCAACATATAGTTTCCATTTTGGATTTTTTTCTTCAGTTTTTTGGTCCCAAACTTCCAAGGTTGGTTGGAGGCCCTAAACGAAGTTTTTTTGACATGGTAGCACCCAATAGATGCATGTTGGAATTTAATCGATAAATGCGAACATAAATAGATCTCCCTAAATCCACCTGGATCTATAACAAAACATAACAATATATGATGCTTTCCCTAAGCTCTAACTATTGAGTTTATTATTTAACAAGAGATAGACAACATAATGTTTAAATGTCGCTTCCTCCTGCCATTTCCATCCTAGCTCCACTCCGATGCTCCTGTGATATTTGATCTACAAGGGAACACAAGCCAACCAAAGTGAAAGCAATACAATGAACTCAACAAGAACCTATGTATGTGATCAAGGAATCATACAATAAAACAAGACAATTTTTATGGGAAAGAAACATATTGATGTATCATATTAAAATGAAAGTGGATATTACAACCAAATATTTGATGTTGCAAGGTCCCCTTTTGATGACCCTTTCCTCCAACATACACACTTTCTCCAACCTTGAATGAAGAATATCCACAATGACTTAATGAACTGAAATGAAGCTTTCAAGTATGAGCTGAAGTAGAATTCCTCATCCAATTCTTAGCGTATTCAACCTTAGTATTTTCCATGAGATATACCTCTTTATATAGGGTAAATAGATATGGTTGAAGAGATTAGGATGATCCCACCAAATCATACAAGTGAGTAAGATCCAAACCGTTCGAAGGACATCTCATCTTCTAGAAGATCCCCTTCTAGAAATTTTGTGAAGTTTGAATTTTCCTTGGCTTTTGACATCATCTCACCCTAGCTATAGTGCATCCTAAAGAGACGTCACATTCCAAATCTAGAGCAGGAAGTGATGATCAAGCATTGTCGCACTCTATGCCTTTTGCAGCCTGCGATGACCTTCCTTAATAAGGTTTTTGAGAAGCGAAAGCCATTCACTTTCCTCATGGAAAAATAATATTTTTGGGAACATGAACACATGTTTGTCAATGGATCATTGGGGTGACCAAAATAATGTGTAACAAAATTCCACCCAAAGTATGAAGCTGGAACTCATGACAGATGAAATACTTTGTAGAATTTGTGTGTCAGAAACAAGGAGCGCACTGATCGGGAACTTGCAAATAGTCAAGCATCAACATAATAATATACCATTGTCTGAGGTAGGAATTCCCATACTCAGATGAAAAAATGTCAAATGCATCATGGACACTAAATATACACTATGGATCCATGTTATCGTGAATCGGCATAGCCACCAGGAATACACTGTGGATATACGCTCTAAAATGACTCAAATTCGGACATAGCCACGAGACATACAAAGTGGATCTATGTGTCAATACAAATCATGAATATTCCATTGCAACATGGACTAGAATGGTATGATTGAGGGTCTTAATTTCCATCATCCTTAAGTACGAATCTAACCATGCAATTACAGGTACTGAAGTCGAACATGGTAGAAACCACTTGATTACTGGTCATTAATGAAAACCATTAACAAGTGCAAGGGAAATCACCATTGATATAAATGAATCCCAAGGTACCCTATTACAATCCAATGAATGTGAATAAATGAGTTGAAGTCAAACACTCGATGGAATATTCCAATCAAGGGTCAATGATGTGAACCCCCTGTTGAAAGTGAAGAAAACTGCCATTGAGGCATGCAGGCTCCAAGGTAATGAATGATTTCTAAGTTTAGTTCTTGGATAATGATTTTAAGTCTACTGGAAAGGACTTGTCATAGGAGGTCCTTGATGTACCCCCCATCAATGACACGAAATATGTAACATATTTTTAGTAGATCAGAGTATGAAGTGATTCGAAACTGACACAGGGGAGGCTGACATGGTAGAAAACAAGGATGATTTTAAGGATGGAAATTTATTTTAAAATGTAGAAACCATGGCTAATCTTACTAATCCTTCATATTCCAACTATAAATTGTTTGGTGATATTTTTGTAAAAATATTCAAATTTCGAAGGATTTTATATAGTTTGTATAAAATATTGGCGATTTTTAAGGTAAAATAATTTTATCCTATAGAATTTGGACGAATTATTTTTAGAATAGCGAATCGTTTTTTGGGAAAAACCATGGAAAATTATCCCATGAGCAAAATTTATCCCCTAAAATCATCCATGGTAGAAAATTCATAAGTGTAGATGACCAACTCGATAGAAGGCTTGTTTAGGTTGGACTTCTCTTGAACATATGAATGACATGAAAATGGTCTTGGCAGCATTGACTCAAGGAGGACCCAGCATATGGACATGCAGGTTCACAATGAACATCCTCGATGCCTCTATAGATGATGTTTCGAGGCACTACCAATGCCACATAGTGGGCATGTTTGCTTCCATCGATCGACTGCTCCATAAAGTAGCATGGGAAGTTGCATGTTATAGAGAGAAGCATCCTTGATTCTCTATTATATATGAAGCCATGTGCTTCACATTTTTGATATTTTGGTCTTCGGACAAAAACACGTTTTGTAAAATTTTATCGTTATATATATATGAGGCTCCTACTAGCTTACTTGTTGTATATACAAAGTGTGATTGGATTTTATAAATGTCTCAAATCTCTGTCTAACACATAATTATCCAATGCATCTGTTAATGTATTTAGACATCTATGAATGTGTTGATATTCAATGTAATCAAAATGACGTTCCAAGAGGTAAATTCGTAAATATACCCATAACAACATAGGACTTCATATAGAGTACACATTACTCAACTATAGGACCACTAACTGTGAATCCAGTCGTACAACAAGATGGCGGATGCCAAGTGAAAGAACGTCGGCCAATAATTCAATGACAACATTGTATTCTGTAATATTGTTAGTTGCATGACCAAGGCAAACACCATGTAGAATAATCAGTCCATCCGTAGGTGCATAGATTGCCCAAGCAACATATGCTAAGTTTTGAGTACTACGACTAGCGCCATCGACGAAGCCAATGTAGGGTAGCGAAGACACTGACATATATAAACCAAGCACAACATAAGTGTTTGCACTCTTTTCGTCGATGTATGAGCAAAAAGTGAGTGCTTACATGCCTAGTTGGGCTCTGCTAGTCATGACAGCTGTAATGTAAAAGGTTAGAAAGAAAACAACTAAGCTATTAACAAGAATTAAACAAAAACTAAAT
>ML784523.1:543913-603947 GCA_009831015.1 Picea engelmannii
GTGAAAAGAGGCTCTTTAGGGCACAATTAGGTCTTTGACCAGCCTCCCCATGCAGATTGAGCTCGGATTTGATGTCAAATCGACTTGGGAGCTGATCCATTAGTGGTTGGGAGGCCGACCAGCTTCATAAATGCGCCGTTTGGTAGGCGCGTGGGTTTTGCACCCCACAGCCGTGCATATGCGCCCAAAATACGAAGATGTTGCGCGCGCGCGTGCGCCCAGTGGGTGCATCGCGCTTTTTAATTTTTTGGTCATTTTTGCATAGTTTTGACCCTTTTGCTATGCTGTGGAGTTAATCCTTGTGCCATGAATGACTGTTTTTCTGTGTTGACGATGCGGAGTTCTTGTCGCCCTGTGCGGACGAAATTTCAGTGATAACAATAAGGTAAGTAGTTAAAGATCAAAACCAAACAAAGAAAAAGCACACAAGAGTATTATACACTAAACTACAAGCACTCATGAAAAAATAACTTAAGCATAGTACTTTTTGAAGTAAAGTCCATTTCTGGGTTCACTAAAAGAGATTCCATCATAATCAACCAGCTCATAAGATCCCTTCTCCAATACTCATTTGAAAATATAAGGACCCCACCACATGGGATCGAATTTATTGGCCCCTAGCAGATCACGATCTTGTTCGTAAAGAAGAACTAGATCACCTTAAAAAAAAACACGTGGCTTGACATGCTTGTCATATTGGGCTTTAACACGTTTCTTTTGAGTTTCAATAACTAAGGCGGCATCACAATGGGTTTCATCTAGTTGCATCAAATAAAAAAGACGCTCCTCTTCAGTAGAGGTGTTAGGGAGAAGTTCAATGGCTAGTTTCAAAGATGGTATCTTGCATTCAATCATAAAAATTTCTTCGATACCATAGACTAGTTAGAAAGGTGTAAATCCTGTGGAAGACTTAATGGATGTCCAATAGGCCCATAATGCTGAGAAAAACATCATGTGCCAATTTGTCTTATGAATTCCTATCATCCATCGAAGCATGGTAGTGAGAACCTTGTTGATCACTTCAACCTGGCCATTGGCCTGTGGATAATAGGGGGTTGATTTTTCATGGCGAAGACCCAGCTTCTCAGTAAGTTCAGACATCATAAAATTTTGAAAATGACTACCATGATCAGTAATGATGGCTTGAGGGACACCAAACCTAGTAATGATATGATTGAATATGAAAAATGCTATATTTTTCCCTATGTTATCAAATGTAGGCATTGCCTCGACCCATTTAGTGAAATAATCCACAACTACAATGATGTATCCATGCCCCCCAACCGAGTGAGGGTTACATTCCATGAAGTTAATGCCCCATTTGGAAAATGGACCAACGGAAACGACAGGATGTAAGGGAGTTGGATGAGATCTTATCTTGTTATTATAAGTTTGACAAGCATGGCATTTTTGGACGACAGTAATGCAATCCTTAAACAAAGAAGGCCAAAAATAACCAACTCGTAAGATATTTTGGGCAGAGACATACCCAAAAATATGACCACCACATGCTCTAGAGTGATAATCATTCAAATATTTCTCAGCTTCATCGTAAGTGATACATCGTCGAAAAATGGAATCAAAACCGCGGTGGTAAAGGGTATCACCAAGAATGATGTATTGGCGAGCTTGATATCGTATACGATGACACTCTGTACTAGATAGATCAAGCCAAAAAATTTGAGTCAGGAGATAGATAATGATATCTCTGTACCATATGTCATCAGAAATCATCATAAAAAAGGATTCATCAGGTAAGGAATCCTCCGCCACATTTTCTGTCTCAGTAGAGGGAAGGTCACATATCAGTTCGGTAAAAACCAAAGATTTCTTTGACTTAGCACGCTCAAAATCCAAGTCAAATTCCTAGAGAATAACTATCCATTTGGAGTAATTTCCCCCCAACAATTGTCGAGTAAGGATATGTTTCATGGGATTTCAATTAGAAATAACAATGGTTCTGCGTAATAAGATATAGTGACGAAAAAGTTGGACAACTTGAACAACTGCCAAGGCCAGTTTCTCTACATGTAGGTATTTGATGTCGATAGTCGTAAGACTCCAGCTCAAATAGTATAGCACATGTTCGTCATGTGAATCATCCTCTTAGAATAATACCATAGCAATGGTAGAGTCTGAAGAAACTAAGTAGAGGAAGTAATCTCGGTTATAGTCAGGGGGGAACAATAATGGTGTACGGGTTAAGGCAAGTTTCAAAGCTTCAAAGGATTTGTTTGCAGTATCATCCCATACAAACTTGTAACCTTTCTTGAGTAGCCAAGTGAATCCTTTCGTCGGTTTAGCATAATTGGGGATGAAACGACACAAACATTTTTCCTTCCCTTGCAAACTTTGGAGTTGGCATAGTGTGGAAGGAGGAGGGAGATTAAGAATAGCCTCAACCTTCAAGGGGTCTACCCAAATCCCATGTATCGACACAATGAAACCAAGAATTCGGTCAAATTCCATACAAAAAACACATTTGTCTGGATTTAGATGTATGCGATAATAATGACAACATAGGAAAATGGCTCGTACATGTTCTGGGTGATCTTGATGACGCATGGAATGTACCGATAGATAATCTAGATAGGGTTGCATGATGTGGTTAATATCATGGAAAGTGTAAGACATAGCACGTTGAAAGGTCGCACCATCATTTTTGATACCAAAGGGTAATTTTTGGTAGGAAAAGGTTACCCAAGGGAAAATAAAAGCATTCTTGTGTTGATCCACTGGTAAAATATCAATTTGATTATAGCTGGAGAAACCATCCATCAAGGAGAAGATTTCACTACCGACACAATTGTCAATGATATGGTCAATGAAATGGGTAGGATGATTGTATTTAGGACAAGATTTATTTGTATCCCTATAATATACACAAACACGGATCATGCCTTATTTCTTATTCACCAGAACAATATTGGATACCCAATCAATCAAAGCCACAGGATAGACAAAGCCAACTTTAATAAGTTTTTCAACTTCAAGCTTGATAGAAACAACTTTTGCGTGGATGTATTGGGTGAAGTCTCTGCCAAATGGGTTTAGTGCCCAAATATGTCTTAATCTCATGCACAACAATATCAGGATCAATACCTAGCATTGCTTCATAACTCCAGGAGAAAACGTCATGAAATTCTTGGAAAAGGGATTTATACGTGTGGACCTCATCAGTAGAACATGAGGCCTCGATATGAACATTATCCATGACTCTAGGTTTAATCGATATGTCAAGAGGGACGATAAGTGAAATTTTACTCAAGTTCCTTTCGTACAAGACATCGTGTGTTGAATCAGGAACTGAAGAAATAACAACAACAGTCGACAGAGTTGAAATCCGTTGGTAGCTCTCTATGGTATCACATTCTAGGAAAATAATGCAATGATGATGGCCATCGTACCATGGAGTGTCTTACACAGACATGAATTACATGATCATCTCATCAATAGGAAATATCACGTGAAACAAATAAGGAGATGAATCATAGAGAGAAGGAGGAGAGGGAGTTTCCAATTGAATAGCTTTATAAGTGGATTCGACCATTCTTAAATGCATTTTGTCATCGTAACAAAGGTAATCACTAGAGCTAGGTACTACCCATGGGTCATATGACTTAGGGGTTTCATGAATAGTGGTCGATATCATGTTAATCGAGGCAACAAAAGGAGGGGGAACATCGAGTGGTGGGATTGGAAATGTACCCATCAAAGTTGAATCATTTAAAAGACCCACGCTGACAATCTCGTAACTGGGGGGCATCTTTGAGATAAAAGGCACGTTGCTAGTACAGGAATCAAAATTAAAGAATGCCAGTTGGTATATAGTAACGACCTTTCCTTGGTGTAGGAATTGTAACACACGGAAAAAGGTAGACACAATTGCACGCATGGAATCAATCCAGCTATGACGAAGTAAAATGTTATAATCAAGAGGTGCATCAAAGACCTCAACCTTGACATTGATCGATTTACCTTCCAACGTAATAGACAACAAAGGAAGAACACTGTAAGGTTTAAAACATGTACCATTGAAGGAATTAAGTGTATTGTGTGATTCGATGAGGGTAGGAGAGCCAATATATTTCCAACAAGTAATTGACATAACGCAAGTCGAGGCTCCTTCATCAATAACGGTTCTATAAATATTCTTGTTTTCAACAACAACTTGGATCTGAAATGATAACTGAGGAGGAAGACTTGGAATGTGATATTCCAGGTCAAAGATTATAAAATTGGTATCCGTAGGATCAATTCCACCAATGGACTTTAAAAATTCCTTCTGTTGAGTAGGAAAACTTTGAAGGACTTTGAGAGTTTACATCATGGAGGGTGCTTGTGCAAGGTCTTCTACAATACTATAGTTTTGGGGAGCACGTGTGTGAGGATCAAACATAGAATTTCAAACAATGCCCTTGGGAGGAGGGTGGAGAACTGTATCGAGAGTCAGTTGTTCGAGATGAAGAGGACCATTTGGAGGTGAAGTTGGGGGATAAGGTTAAACCAACGAGGGTGGTATATCATCAAATTTCTCTTTTGATGGAGAATAATATCTGGCTTGAGTTGTGATGGCCACTTCATTATTTTTAGAGTCACCAGTACACATAAGGACATAAGAGGAGGTAGAAGGAGAATCTTGGTCATGAATAACTAGTTGGGCCTGCTACTGAGAAGGGAAAGGTTGTGACAAAATGGTAGGTGTAGAAGAATTCCCAGTCCCTTGGAGGAACTTAGTAACCTCAACACGTCTTGGATAATCTTTCGTGTAATGATCATCACCACAAATAAGGCAGGGGTAACGAGGTTTACATTTATCTTTATCATCAACGGTTTGCATTTTGTCTTTGTCATATTGTTGATTGTTATTTTTGTCCTCCTTATTCTTACCCTTCCCTTTCTTTTTATTTTTATTCTTCCCGGTAGGTGTGGATTGAACTGAATTAACTTCAGAAGTCTTACTGGTGGAAGGAGTAGGAGTAGGAGCATTATGTACATTAGAAGCAACGTATTTGGGATTGGTATGACTGGCGTGTGCAGACTAAGTATCAACATGAAAAGTGCCAATCACACCATCAACAACATGATAAGTTGTTGGAGGTGTCGGGGTAGGAGTTGTGGAAGGGAGAGGAGCGTCAGGGATCAAATAGTAAAGTGTTACCATTTGCGAATCAATGAGATCTAGATACTGAGCACGAATAATTGCCTGCTCTTCAGTGACAACACCACCCATGGAAACATCACGAGCAATAGGTCCAATGAGTGATTTGGTAAACCACTCAGCCAATAGTTGATTAGGAAGAGGAACTTTTATCAAACGTCTTATCCTCCTCCACTCATGGATGTGATAAAAAATATGAGTGGACGAGGATTGTTTAAAAGAACTCAAAATTTCAGTTCTTGTCTTGTATAGAATTGGCAACTGGTAATGTGTCAAAAAGGCCATTGCTAGGGTGTTAAATTCATTAAAGAATCCTCATGGTAACTCAATGTACCATTTTGTTGCCGAACCCGTGAGAGTTCGTTGGAAAAGTCGTAATCTTATGGAGTCATCCATGGAGGATTTGGATGAACACCATAGATGAAAAGTCATAACATGATTATTCGAGTCTTTTCCCGCTCAATCATGAAACTTAGGAATATCGGACGGTAACTTGGTCAGTATGACGGGCCAATAAGGAGAATGTAAAATAGGATCATTCAAAATCCTAGACAAATAAGGAAAATCCAAAGTGACCAGAAAAGGCAACTGTCGGTTCACTTGAGGAAAATGGTAGTTCTAAGGGGGAAGCCTCGTAGGTATACCAGAAGGACCATAAGAAATTTTCATATAATTAGACAGTCCTGACAGATTCGATTGTGGAGGATTTTGAGGAAAATAGCCCACAGGGTTGGGTTGATTAGGTATGTTTCCTTGGAAAGGAACATTAGGTTTAAATTTTTTACCCCAAGTGGGATTTAGAGAACCTGGATATGGTTGAATGAGGTTAGGGGGTACAAAAGAATTAACTTGAGGAGGTTTCCCCCCAGACGGTTGCAGATTTCCTTGGAAAGGAAGATTCCAAGGTTGAGATTGTAACACATGTACTTGTTGTCCATAAATTCGGTTATGGACTCCAACTTGAGGTTTCCCCCCAAGTTGCGGTTGTGCCCCAATATGAGGGTGTCCCCCAAATTGAGGCCGCCCCCTAGCTTGAGGTTGACCTCCAATAGGAATCTGGAAACCAGAAGTGATAGAATGACTAGTGCCCCCAACTAGATTGGGGCCAATAGGGCCAGAACGATTAGATCCTCCTAACAAAGGTGGAGGAGGAATGCAATTCCCTCCGGAGAGAACCTGGGAAAGTGTAGGAAAAAACTAACTCACAAAATTATACCCAGGAGGAACAAAGAGGCCAGACCCTCTCGATGGATTTTGGGCAGGGATAAAAATCGAAGGATTCAAAGCGTTATACCTAGGGGGGAGTGACGGATTTGGTCTAGGTGGAAGTGGTGTTCCAATAGGATTTTGAATGATAACCACATTCCCAATAGAAACCATGGTAGCCTGTGGGACCATAATCAAATCGGCCATCTGTAGAGGAATTATCAAGTGAGAACCAACCAACAATTGGTTCGAAATGACGATGACACTACTAGTCGTACCAATAAAATGGTCTAAATGTACCATATATGTAACATACACCTCATGCATTTGTGATGCCATAGGTTGATCATGACTCACTCCTAGGTTATCGTAAAGATCATGTACTGTCAACGGGACAAAACTAGGATTAACAACTCCAGTAGCCTGAGTCGGGGTTCTAAATGATTCACTTGGAAAAAGTGGATCATCTACTCCAGACCCTGTGTTAGGTCTAGTAGGTACTCCAGTACTCTCAACAACAACAATTTCTCCCAATGAATTCATCCGAAGAAAATGTGCATCATGTCTAATACTCAATAACATATTTGGGGGAAGTCGAAAAAACTCTAAGGAATTTGAAACGATTCTAAATCCTTCCAGAGAGTGTGTGCTTCCAACCTCAGAAGCTACTTCTCTATTGAATACTCCCTCAGGAGAGTCTTCTAGTGAGTTAGGAAGTAAAGGGAGGTAACCTTATGTATCTTCTGGGGGTAGCCCTTGCATCCTATGTGAATGACGAAGGTTGATGTTAGCTGATCCAAGCAAAGAACAAAAAAAATCTATGGCCAACTAGAGAAAACAAACAACACTCGCTAATAAAATATAGAAACCAAACCAAGAAAAAAAACTTTCTTATGTCGAAGTCACTAGTTGATGATGAAATCCAACGTCACAAGATCAAGATAAGAAGGGGCTTGGAGAAAGCGGGTGGAAACATTACGTTGACGACCTGCTTAACGGACTTACACCCTGGTGCAAGCTCCCACACATAATCATGGGTATACCCTCCAAGGAGCCCGAGTGAGTTTGGCCAACATCGATTCCAGGTACTGTGAATAATTTCCCCTCCAAAGTCACCTCGTGTATATACCCTAAAGATATAGGCTACTAAGGTTACCAACTACAACAGTGATGTCTGGGGAAACAATCAATAGTCCGATCCACGCGCAAAGGCAGGGTATCTAGCCCAAAATAAACTCGAGAGGCTCCCACACATAATCGTGGGTATACCTTCAAGTGACCCCCAATAATATTTGTAATCTCTACTCCAAGGCCAACATAGCAGGGTGAGTAACTTTGCCAGTCCTAATGCGACCTCATGATTGACCCTTGTGTTAGAAGGGCTTCCCAGGACAAAATGTAGCAATTGGATTTGAACTCTCCCTATCACAAGATACTATTGTGTGTTTTGGTGCTTTGGAGAGTGTGCCTTACAACCTATTACAAAGCACTATCCTAGCTAATGTTGGTGAAAAGAATCCCTAGAAAATAAAAGTTGCTAATAAATTTTAAATTTACACTGTGTTTTAGAGGCTGTGGTTTACTCAAAAGGGAGATGAAAATGAAATTGTTGATGTTGTGACCTTGACCCAATAAAATGAAAAAAGAGATGAATGGGCAATTTTTCAATTCAATGAACTCTAATTACAGTAGGGAGAATTTATTCTTTTGAAGTACAAAAATCTACGAATTGCAATTTCTTAATTTCTAATGAACACAATTCCAAATAACCATGAACTACAAAATTTTCCAATTCTTCTATTTAA
Organism: Picea engelmannii; assembly: GCA_009831015.1. Classification (NCBI taxonomy): domain Eukaryota; kingdom Viridiplantae; phylum Streptophyta; class Pinopsida; order Pinales; family Pinaceae; genus Picea; species Picea engelmannii. Next base: position 552,086 of record ML784523.1, read on the forward strand.
CAAATATTGCGAATGTAAAAATTTTCTTATGAAAGATTACTAAAAAGAATAAATAAATTCAGTCCTTCCTTTTCAAAACAAAATCAGAGATGTGATGATGAAAGGAAAATGTAATCCAAGAAAATCAAGACATTCTCAACACAATTCCCAAATCAAACTTGTAATATAGACAAAAATGAAAGAGAGAAGAAAACCTTATGTCATATGCAAGAAAAAAGTGTTTCTTGATCAAAAAACAATCTGGAAAGTAAAATCAATTCAAAACTTGAAACAAACCAAAGACCCTTTGCCAAACAAGCATCCAGATCAAGATCTGAGATTATATCCTCGTGACAAAGATCAAAAGCAAAAAACTTGCAAAATGCAAAGAAAGACTTTCAATCACTGAAAACCAATCAAGAGCAATATTTAAACTCATGAATCAATCAAACATTGGAATCAGAAATTCACCGCAAGAAACTAAGGAAAATCTAGGTGATAAAATACAAATTGGCTCACTCCAAAAACTTCTACAGTAGTCATCGTAGGCTGGGTATGGGACACAATGCGATGAGCAAAGGTCATTGCAGGCTACTAGTAGAGCACAGTGCGACGTTGTCACACTGGATCGGTCAAACAGGATGCGATGTATGAGGGTTGTCGCAATCTTCCAATATGGTGCAGTGTGACGATATCTATAAATGAGGAAAAAATGGGAGAAAGAAAAAAAATCTAATTGAACTTCCAGACCTAGAGAGTCTAGATGGATCACCCACAGACTCAGAGAGTGAATTTAATCAGAAGAAGGCAGGCTAAAAAAATGGGAAGAAAAAAATCAAAAGGAAGTCGTCTCCCTAGTATGGTTGTCAATTTTGTTATGGGATTAATCAGTAAATGTGGACATAAACAGATCTCCCTAAATCCACCTGGATCTAGAACAAAACAGAACAGAATATGACACTTTCCCTAAGCTCTAACTGTTGAGTTTACTATTTAACAAGAGATAGACAACATATCGTTTAAATGTCGCATCCTACTTCCATTGCCATCCTAGATCCACTCTGATGCTCCTATGATATTGGATCTACAAGGGAACACAATCCAACCAAAGTGAAAGAAATACAATGAACTCAATAAGAACCTATGTATGTGATCAAAAAATCATACAATAAAAAAAGACAAGTTTTATGGGAAAGAAACATATTGTTGTATCATATTAAAATGAAAGTGGATATTACAACCAAATACTTGATGTCACAAGGTCCCCTTTCGATGGTCCTTTTCTCCAACACACACACTTTCTCCAACCTTCAATGAATAAGATCCACAATGACTTAATGAACTGAAATGAAGCTCTCAAGTATGAGCTGAAGTAGTATTCCTCATCCAATTATTAGCCTATTCAACCTTAGTCTTTTCCATGAGAGATCCCTATTTATATATGGGAAAGAGAGATGGTTTAATATATTCTAGGATGATCCTACCAAATCAAATAAATGATTAATATCCAAACCATTCGGAGGCCACCTCATCTTCTAGAAGATCCCCTTCTATAACTTTTGTGAAGTTTGACTTTTCCTTGGCTTTTGACATCGTTGCACCCTAGCTATAGTGCATCCTGCAGAGACGCCACAATCCAACTCTAGAGAAGGAAGTTAAGATCAGGCATCATCACACCCTGTGCCCCTTTTCATCCTGCAACGACCTTCCTTAATAATGTTTTTGAGAAGAAAAATCCAATCACTTTCCTCATGGAAAAATACTCTTTTTGGGAACATCAACACATGTTTGTCAATGGATCACTGGGGTGACCAAAATAATGTGTAACATTGGGATGTTTGGAATGTGTACTCTTCATCTATACCTTTCTGATAGGGTATCAAGTACCCCAAATTGATATCGTATGAAAACGTTATGCCTTAGGTAATTTGACATATGAACTACCCCCATGAGGGCCCACAAACCTTTTGGCGTTTCATATTTTGGGGTTATGGTTTTGGATGTTTAGGGTTCTCACATTTGTTATTTATGTTAAAAAGGCCTCTGGAGCCTCATTTTAATCATATTCTTTCAAATGTGTGTATCCTTCACATCTCTTCTCAGAGATAAGCTACCACCATTCTAGAGAGTTCATTTCACTCTATATTTTCTTATACAGTCTCTACATATTTCAGTGTTTAATAGAAATGGAGTATTGTTGTATCTCTATGTTTCTATATTATTTTTGTATTTCATTTCTTTCCCTCATAAATATGAATCATATAGTGCAACAACACAGGAGGCATTGGAGCACTCTCCATGATGATTGGAAGAGTAACCAACCAGAGGAGTATATTGAACTCATATTACTAGTACGACTCCTAGGCAAGCTCTAACCCAACTGTAAGATAATGACTCAAAAAGGTGCCATGTTTAAGGGTGACTTGACTGATGCTCCCATTTCATAAATAGATCAATGGTTAAAAAACCCCACTTTTTTTTTCATTGTTTTGGTTCTTAGTCTCTCAATCATGGTTTAACGACCACAAAAGAGAGAGAAAAGTATGTTTAGAATTGTATTTTTTGTCTAGTTTTAACAAGCCCGAAAAAGAGTTAAAAGTACACTCGTGAGGTTTATTTTTCATTTCTTTTTACGAGTCCGAAAAATAGGTAAAACTTTACTCAAAATGTTTTTATTTCGTGTCTTTTTACGTGTCTGAAAATAGGCAAAAGTGTACTCGAAAGTGCCTTTTCCTGTCTTTATACGAGTTTGAAGAAGAGGTAAAATTTTACTTGAAAGGTGTCTTTTTCATGATTTAGCAAGAACGAAAAAGAGTTAAAAGTGAGCTCATCAAGTTCCGTTTTCATGGTTTAATGAGCACAAAAGGTGTAAAATTTAGCTTGTTGGGAGAGAATGAGTGGCTTGATAGCATGCTTCTCTGTTCCAAGAACATGGAATTGACCTAAGCACCATGAATGAAAATGGGCACTAGGAAGTGAAGTCCACTCTTACCAGTGGTTCTCTCCATGGGTGGATGGATGCAAAATAGAGGCCAAATAATGCAAGTGGTGAATGGTCAAGGGATACTGCAATAACAGTAAGTAGGATATGGGAAAACAATAACACAATGGTGAGATGCATGGTGCAATAAGGAAATGCGTAAGCAATCGAATATGGACAAAATATGGATGAAGGGAGGAAAATGAGTCCCAATTTTGAGTCATGGTGGGGCTACAAGAGGGTTTATGGGCCTACGAGGAATCACGGCATGGGAAAATAATGACAATCGTGTGATAACTAGGGCATCCATGGAGGGTAGGATCTATTATACAAGTTACGATGTGCAAAAATGGAGTGGCTAATGTCACAACCTAATGGAATCAAATATATGGAATTGTGACGATGAATGGACAATTAATAATGCAAAATAGTATTACAGGGAAAAACATATCCCTATATGCTAGTTCTCGATCACATACCTCAAGTATATTGGAAATCTCCATCTTTGTAAAAAAAAATCCCCGTGATCTTGTCAACACATGTAAACTAGATTCTGGGGTCAAAACACATAGTGAAATTTTAAAAAAGAAAATATTTTTGGATTTTTTGGTTATGATGGATGCAAAACAAAAATCACTCACACCACACATCTATGTACAAGGAACTAATCATCCTAACAGTTCATGAAAATTAGAGTGCATTGCTAGCATTCAACCAAGGATCCTTTCCATCACCAGTGAACACATGGGTCGACGTCGACATCATATAGCACACAATACTGGGGCCATGCCACATATAAATGAATTTATGCAATTGAAGATACTCATCATGGGTATATTTTGTGAGCTATGGAGGCTCCTGTATGATGCCCATCAAGATGTAAAGGATGTATGAAACAAAAATATTCAATGGAAGGGAAAGAAGAGGTTTCAGTGGAAAGTTCAGGAAAATATAACCAAGGGAAATGAGGGTCAAGTTGAGGGGTTTCACTAGATTCCCCAACAAATGTCCACAGTATGGGATTTAAAATCATCATGTCAACTCTTTTTAGTTATGACTAAAGAGAATATTATTGATTTGTCACCTCATCCTTGTGCTTATATATGGAAGCCATGACATCCAGGATGGCCTTACCCAAAGGAAACTCAGTATCTAGGAAACCATGTGAACGTAGAGAGTCAACAACTTGTGTGGGTGGATTAGGATGATAACACTCCATATGAAGATGGAGTTTCTTATCAGTATCATCAAATGCTGATGGGATTTTCAGAGAGGAAATCTTAACCATTGTGAGTGGCATAATGCCTCTATAAGATTCAATGTCCTCAATACGAGGAACCAACTATGGATTGGAATACCCAAGAGATCCATTGGTAAACAAAGAGATCATATTGACAGGAGAAATATTCACAGCGGAAGGTGGGGGGGAACAGGGAATGTTCCCATGAGAGAAGAGTCTTTGAATATCCCCACACAAACCCTCATGCAGGAATTCTGGGCATAACAAATAAAGGGTTCATTATAACCTGCATTAGATACAAATTATGGGGTGAAAAATGCAAGTTGATCGATTGTGATTATTTTCCCTTGATGAGGGAAGCGTAAGACCCTAAATATGGATGAGACAACTGTAGTAATATCATAGAAACAAGTGAACCTAAGTAAAAAATCATACTCAAGAGGTGCGTTGACTACCTCCATAGCAATAGAGATAGTCTTGCAACCTAACTTGATGGGAAATGCAGTTATAATCCCATGGGGTTGGAACATATGGCCATCAAATTCTTTCAAAATGGTCACATATGTATCAATATTTGGGGAGCCAATCGATTTCCAACATGACATGGACATAATGTAAGTCGAGGCTCCTTCCTCAATCACAGTGAGAAGGAAATTTTTCCCCATAATTCTCACTTTGATATAGAAATAAATTTGATGGGAAAGACGATGATGAACTTAATCAGAATAAAAGGTAATAAAGATCGACTCTGAGGGATAAACCCATATTATTGAAAACAACATGGATTTCCACTATGTCAGGGAGCTCTGGAAGACTTCGATTGAATACATGGCACATGGTGTTTGGGAAAATTATTCCAAAGTATTGTAGTTCTGGGTGTCTTGAATATTAGGATTATGTTTCATTCATCATAGAATTCCCTTCAGGGGGTGAAGCAGTGTGTCAAAATATTTCTTCTCAATCTAAAGAGGGCCAAAAGGTTGGGAATACGATGATGGATCTTGCACAACAAGAGTAGGATTGGAATTGTTGTAGTTATTTTCTCGAGTTTGAAGATTGAATTTTTGTTCATACATAAAAATTGTTGCATGCAAGGATGACCCTTCATACTGAGGGGTACCTTCCATGCCCCCTTGTGGAGGGGCAGGATTTGTTGCAACTATGTGCTAAGATTCAGGGGGGGAAGGATGAGTTAATATAGAAGGTTGTTGTGGATCCTTTGTTGTGACAAATAATGATGGATCTCATGGGATATGACTCTTACTTTTCATTTTCATTCCCCCTTTGATTTTCTTGTGTGGGTGAGGTCATGCGCTCAACATTGGAATTTTTCTTTTTTTTTTTCCTTTTATTTTGTTATCTAGGTTTCTATTCTTTGGCTACATGGATTGCATCAAACTCATATCAGAGGTCTAAGTGGGGACCATAATATTTTGATCACTAGGAACAATAGCCAACGAGTATGATGAGAGAAACATGTGACCCATATGGTCAGCTAGGAGGCCCACAAAGGCATGGGACATATAACCAACCATGGCATCTACATTGGGCCCTAGGTTTGGTTTCCAAGGATCTATCAACAATTGAGGAGCATGCAAGATGATGTCACAAAGAGTGTTCAACCAATAATAAATCAAATATAAGTGTTGGTCATGCATCATGGATTTCTCTTCAGTAGTCGCCCCTGCCATAGAAAATTATTTAGAAATGGGTGGTAAGAGGGATTCTGTGAACCACTCCATCAATATTTGATCTAGAATCTAGGTCCTTATAATCCTACATCATCGCCTCCATTCATGAATATGATAAAAAATGTGAGTGGTAGTATATTGACACAATAATGAAGAGCTTAGTTCTTATCTCATACTAGATAGGAAATCGATAATGTGTTAGAAACACCATCTCCGAATCATTAAAATTTTTGAAGGAAGAACCCTTTAATTCAATATACCATTTGGTAGTACTTCAATTCAAGGATATCTAGAAAATACACAACCTTAAGCTATCATCCATCAAGGAGTTGGATGAGCACCAAAAATTATATGTCATTATGTGCATGGAGGGGCCTTCTCCTGGATTTTTTTTCGAATTTGGGCATGTATAATGGGAGATTAGAAGGCATGACTGACCATGAAGGGTTATGGGAAATGAGGTCATTTTTAAGACACGATAGATCAATAAATTATGACGTTTCAATGAAAGACAACAACAGATGAGCACATGAATACTAGGAGGAAGATGAAGTTCATAAAGTCCCATATGAACCTTGCAGTCTTCTTACATTTGTGTTACCAGAGGGATGTGTTGTTCTACAAGGGTGAGTTCCCCTAGGGATGAAGGAACTTATAGGATCATGGATACTCCTAGGACCAGACGTTCCCCCTAGGGTAAGGTGTATACCCTAAAGGAAATATGTTCCCAAAACTAGTCCCAGGGAAGAATCCCCCAAGACCAAATGTATGGATAAAGGGATAGCCACCCCATTTTGCAAAGTTTCCCCCAGGGAAAGTTGTGCTAACCCATGGGAAATTAAATCCCCCTGACATATTACTTCCCCTAGAATGACTAGGGATTGTCCCAAAACCACTAGGAATATTTCATCCAAATGGAAAATCAGCACTCAACAAGGATGTGTTTCTAATAGGAATGGTGGAGGTGGAAGAAATTCCACTCCCCATGTTGAAACCAAGGCTCACCCCCCCACTAGAAGGATATCCAGGTGTGGGAATCGAAATTGATGGGATAGGAAATGCTAGGTATATTGATGGATGGAAAAGAGGATCACATAACTAGTATCCCCCAAATAGATGGACCTATAGAAAAGACCATAGATAGTGTAGGTCTAATGGTGCTTGTGGATGGAAAATYAGACATCACTATGATTCCCCTAGTCCCACTCATGGATGGGTGTTGGGCCCGAGATATGATCACTTTTATGATGGTTATTATGCACTTTTTCCACATGTACATATGTGTTTTTCATCTTTTGAAGGACCATTTTGAAGAATTTTATGATAAAACGGTATGATCGACATAAGGTATGCATGATTCATGTTTAATGATTGTATCGAGCATAATTTATCATGTTTTCATGCTTCCAAGGATCTGATTCACGTTTTTTGGTGTTACAGGGCAAAATCACAAGGCATTTTTCCATCCAGCACTCTGTCCAGTACTTCATCTGGCACTATTACAGGCATCAAACTTAAAAATTAATTTGTGGGAGGATGAAGTGGAATCTAAAAAATCCAGTACATAGGTTTTGTGTGCAGTATGCCCAATTAGGTCCCATACAGGCCATTTCCTGAAATTGTGAATGGATTAAGAGTAGTTTGTGGTTCTCAATTTGGCATTCGACACTCGTTTTGGTACTCGATCCGACACTCCGTCTTGCACAAAAACGTAGGGTGACTTGGCGATTATGGCATTGGCAGCCAGTGATAGGAAAATCGGAAATGTGGGTTTTGTTCGTGCTTATCCCCTCCAGCTACTGAACTCTTGACAACTCAATTTTGGGTTGTTATGGTGGGTGATTATTGGCTCGCTCTGTTTCGGCAATTAGGGCACCATTAATGAAATTTGCCAATTTTAGAAGTGGTTTGAACTTATTGTGGTCGACCACTTGGCATGTAAACATTATAAATACCACTAGGATGATCATAAGATTGTTAACCAAGTAGAAGAGCTAGTGTATTAGAGACAAATTCATTTTTTCTCTGTTTTGAGTTTTTACATTGCCAGATTATGCCAGAAATACGTTTTTGAGTTTTCATGGTGAATTCGAGTTTCTGAATTCATGGTTGGATTTTAGGAAGTAGACACGACTTGCTGGGGAGCCCACCAGCAGTCTGTTTATTGTCTTTCTACTTTTTATGAATTTCATAGTTTAGTTGTTTTGTTCATTTTCTTGTACATGCATTTTTATTATGTTAATCAGTTTGTTGTTATAGTTTAATTGTGTTAGTTTCCTTTTGCAGGTTAATATGAAGGAGTTGTGTTAGTATGCAATGAGTTCTTAGTTAGTATAGATAATCTTAATCTTAAGCCGCTAACCCCCGTGTGATTAAATAATAGATTAGAATTTATGTATGCTGAAATAGATTAGTTAGAGTTTAAAACAGAGTTTTAATTAGAATGGAATAGAGTTTTTATTTGGGTTTTCTTTCATAGGGACTTTCATGGATGTATAGATTTCATTTCAGTTTGAATAGTTAATCATTCCCTTATTTCAGTTTGAATAGTAGAATAGACATGGCATAGTTTCATTTTACGCAATTTCCTTTCCTAGAATTAAAATGCAATTACATTTCTTAGCTAATGGTTAAATCTAATTTTACTTACATAGTGTAGAAGTATAATGATGATCTCGTTATGATGTTAATGGTTTATACATGAATATACAAGGTATTTAACATTCTTTTTATCATGGATAAACTCTCCTTGGATTGTTTAAATCCATACGTTGCATTTTGCCATTGAAATTAGTGTTGAGCTTATACCACTTGAGTTGTCCTTTGTTGTTAAGTGTCATCGAGATATCATCCAACACCGGAGACATTCACACAACCACCAACATTATATTTGAGTTGTCATAGGTTAAAAGAAATAGTTTTCCCGCTTTCATAGATATAGTTTCTTTCTTTCATAGATTATAATATAGTTGTATTGTTGTTGTAGATAGATAGACTTTGTTTTGATAGATTAGATGATAGTTTGCTTATTATAGATCAAGAATTAGTTGATAGTTCTTCTTGCTTTCAATAAAATAGATTTAATTTCATGCATTGCATTGAGAATTTAGATTTCCTTTCATGCATTAGAAATAGTTTTTCATTAGGAATTTAGTTCACTTGCCTCTTAAGCTAGATAATTGTTCAATGAGAAGCTTTTGCTTGTAGTAGTTAGTTGTCTTTGCTTACTTGTCTATTGCTTTAGTAGGTTAGATAGTTGTCTTTGCTTACTTGTCTTTTTCTTTAGTAGGTTAGTTAGGTGTCTTTTCTTACTTGTCTATTTGATTTAATAGGTTAGATAGGTTCTTTTGCTTACTTGTTTATTTATTTGCTTTCATAGGGTAGTTGCTCATTGAATGTAGGTTGGCAAGTTAAAATAGTTTGCTTTTTTCATTTTCTTATTATGCTTAGTAGTTTGCCTTTTCTTACTGTTGAACTAGTTTTCTTTACATAGGATTTTTACTTGCTTTCTTAGAACTGTCCATCGATCCTTGGCCCAAAGAATACTTAGGTTACCTAGTTTCCAATTGCTTAATAGGGTTTGCTCATTAGATAGTTTTTCTTGAGTATATTAGCCTTAGATAGCTACCTTCCTTAGATAGACTATACTCCTACTAACCTTTTACCTTTGACATATATTTTGCTACAACTCTAAGTTTACTTACCCCGGGTTGACAATTTAATTGAGGGTAGTTTAGTGTCTTTTTTAGTACATATATAACACCCATAAATGGGCTTCATGGCTTATCCAAATTGGAAGAAACACTTGGGATTAACATGGTGTGAGGGTCGTTGAACAAAGAAAAAGGTTCACTAAAAATTTCCCTTACCTAGATAAGTACGACTACGCCTGGATTAGTCAAAGAATGGTTAAAGTTGGGTGAGGAATTTTTTCCACCACTTTCACATCAACAAGACCAATCTCCTCAAACCACATATGGGACTCTTTGAATTCATGGTCAATTGTCTCGAGCCACTTGAGAGGTGGTTGTACCTCCATGATGGCCTCTAGACCTCATAATCGATGGGACCAATGAGGTGATTCATAAGGTCGATGTAGAATCAAAAACAAAGATCACACCCCTAAAAAATATAGGACAAAAACAAGAAAACCAATGGCTCAGGATGCCTTCCAAAAACCAACCCTCTAGGGGAGATGAATTCCCCACAATATTGGCTAGAGAAGGTATGACTAGTTATTATAAACTATGTTAAAAAAACCTGATCGATGCAAGTTCATTTTATTAAGGAGGCCACCCTTCGGGGGAACTGAGGAAGTGAACGAATGTATTCCCCGGGTACTACAAGCACATCCCACCTACAGTCACCTTTGTAGGCTACCTAGTAGTGGTCACTATAGCTGCCACCTCACAATCAATGATCAGGTGAACAATCATAGGTTTGACCACACATAAGAGTAGGGTAACTCATCCTGAACCCTAAAAAATTCTACCTCATAGAGATTTTTGTCACTAAACAAACCCTCGTATACATAGTAATCAAAGTGATACCAAAAACACCAAAACAAGAGGAGAGGGTTAATTTCCATACTTTCCCCAATGCAACCTTGTTATTGGCTCTTGTGTTAGAGGATTTTCCCAACACACCGAGTGTAAAAATGGATTTTACACACTTTAATTACTTCTAGGTTTCGTTTTGTGGTCTCAGAGAGTTCACTTTCCAATCATATCCCAATGCCCTAAGCCTATATAATGCTGGGTTGCTAGCAAAGAAAAGATTCTAGTGAATTTTAGATTATGTAATATGTTCTTATGGTTGTTGTTTATTTTAAATGGAAATGGATGAAACTTTGATGGTGTTTTTTACTCTTTACCCAACCAAAGAAATGCAAAAATGTCAATGCAATCATTCAATTCAATGAATTCTAGCTATGGGAGGGAAATATATCTTCTTATTTAGAAACTTTATAATTAAACCTCTCAAACACAAAGAAACCATGCAAGACAAATCACAACCAAAATTGTAACCAAATCTCAAACCAAACACTTCAACAATGCACTTTTTCTTCAATGCTCAAAAGATTTTATGGAAACAATTTTTTGTTTTTTTTTTCCAATTATGATACAAAACTTTCGTTAATCTCAACAAGAACAACAAAATACAAATGGAAAACCAACAAATAAACAAGTAAGGTTTGTAGGAAATTGGTAGTCATTCTCGGAAGCACACTCCAATTTATTTGCAAGGATCTCAATCCAAAAATCATAATGAAAGTGGATATAGAAATGAACACAAAATGCAAGAGGGAAAACCAATCAAATGCAATTCAATATGAAACACTACTAGATCTAACTAGATCTGTTTGGTGCACAAACCAACTTCAATGGATCACTAAGAAACAAACAAATGCACTCAAGCAATCCAAAAAATCCACACAGACTTTAAATCTATATTGAAGACCAAAGGTGTGACAACAAAGACTCAAATAGAGATAAGATCTAGGAACAAAGACCAATTGTAGATCTATAAGATCAAACACTTCCAAATATGACCAAAGAAATATGAAAAACTTGCAATATTCAAAGCCTACATAGGGTGTCATGGGACACATACCTTGCAATAAGTGACTAGTCACTCATCACTAGTAGTGCAACAAGCAACACTATCGCTCTGTCTCCCACATTAGACAAGCAATACACTGCAATTTGTTTGGAAAAAAAAAATATCTCACTCAGATATTTCATCTCTGAGAGATCTAATCTCTAAGGGATTAACAGGGAAGAAAATAACTAAATAAAAAAAAAGAGAACAGGGGATAATATGAAAGGGAAACTAAACTAGAGAAGAATCAAATATTCTTCCCCAGTGCAGTCGTCAATTATGTTACATATAAACACCAATGGAAAATAATATCTCCCTAAGATATGCTTATTGATCGTAGAAAGACACTGAGGTAGACTGATATGGTTCTCCCTAGAAACAAGCAATTAGATTCATAAACATACCAAGCAATAGTAGAATGACATAACTTTTCCTAAATTTTGTCCTTGTGTGTCTTGGTTGTTGTAGTCCCAAGTTCCTACTCCAACTCCCATAACCTACTTCCTACAAAAAAGTGACAGAAAATTCCTTCCTACTTCTTTTCTTAGAATTATAATCCTATATCTAGATTGGATCTAACCTTATCTATGAAGAAATAAACCAAATCTGAACATTCATAAATGAAATACAAATATTCAGAGAGGAAAACCAATAATTAATTAATTAATTAGAGATAAATAAATCAATTCAATTATGTAACGTCCCCGTCCACCCATGTTTGGGCCACGCTACATGCGATAATGCTCTTATTCTCTCAGTGGAACATACTATAACATACCCAACACCCAATTGAGTTATGCCACATACATTTTTCTTTAAACAACTTCTTGCAATTAAAATATATACACACAGAACTCTTGCATATATATATATATATATATATATATATATATATATATATATATATATATATATATATATATATATATATATATATATATATATATATATATAATGAAAACATACAAATACATCTGTAAATGCATCGATTCACATTGAAATAACAGTAAGCGTATACATGCATCATATATAGGAAATATCCATAAACATATAGACAGTTATAACCATGCACAGGATAAACCCATAAAATTGAACACGTAAATAACAATTCAACATGTAAATTTATCACACAATTGGCACTTATCTTGGCAAGAATGTCACCAAATGCGTGAATACCTTCCATGAACCTCCCAGCCATAGACCACACTACTCATCACTCTCAACAGTGGGTTACCCCTGCGTTGGGACTAAAGTCCACCCGGGTAAAGGGATTCCTAGCCAGGATAATGGCTCATAGACAACATGAAAGACTCTCTCATAGGTGCCAACTCAAACTAACAGCCTACAACCCCTCATTCCCCACATGCCTATCCCACCCTAGGAAGTGTGCCCCTTCTCTGCTCAACAGTCCTTCGGCTGCCCCACTTCCTTTCTGAGCTTCAACAATGTGCCAGACATGAAGTCTCATAGCCCTGTAGTTGCAGTTTAGCACCTTCAAGAAATCAACTCCCAAACAATTCTCTCACCCAAAGAGAATTCTCACGAGCCTGACAACCCCCCTCTTCAATATCCCACAGGCTTGAGAACCCGCTTCTTCAATATCCCACGGGCCTAACAACACGCTTCTTCAGTCCAAATCCCAAGCTAACCAACTACACAAACAGGTATGGTTATGGATACAGGTTCAGATGCAATGACATGAAAGTATGGAGAATAGTTGACTAAGTGAGTGAAATCTCATGGAATGGATGCCTCTATGATCGAATGATGGAAGGAATAATGAATGACCCCCAAAATGAGGTAAGTCCAAACAATAAGTATGCATGTCCCCAACTTGACACTTGTCCTGTTGGGGAGCTACTTTGGCCCACTTATCCCCAACTTTAGAACTTAGGATAAAATAATTATCCACACTTTATACTTTAATAAATATTAATATAATATTCCTTTTTGGCTTAACCTCCCTAGCTTAGCCTTTTTCCTTAAATTTTAGTCCCCACCCTTTCCCTAACTAGTGGAGTTTAGTCCCACATCTCTTTTATCATGTTCGGTCTATGCGCAACGATGTATTTTATATTAATCATGAGACATATACAAAAATAATCACATTGGACTTTAACATCTAGGCTCTCTGGCCTAATACAAACATAAGCCTACTAGCTTATAATAACTGGCTCACCAACCTATAAAAAAAAACATATACAAAAAGGCTCATTGGCCTCACTATCGCATGCACTTAAGATCTTTCATGCACTATCCTGGAATGTGCCCAATTCATCATTTTACTACGTAGTACATGTGTGCACTACACCATGGAAGATGCATGCCAAAAATATATAAAACAACTCACCAGCTTAAGTACATTATTACATTTACAGTTGGCTTTGACCTAGGTATATTACAAATTACCTCAAGGTGTAGATGCATTCCTCCTTGCCCCTTTCTCCTCAGTTTCTCAACCAATATAGGAAGACTTACTACAACTAATGTAGATGGATAAGTGTAACACACCCAACCCCCTAAGTACCCTTTTAAATGATGGGGTATTAAGGTTTCATTTTTTCTCAATCATCTAAATATCTCTTCTCAAGGGTACCATTCTCTTTTTTGCATCAAGATCTTTCTAACAACTATAAACATGCTCAAAATTGAGATCTAGATCAAAAGTTATAGATTTACAAAGTTGTTGGTCCTCATTGGCCAGTGCCACCTCATTTCCATGTCACATCCACGTGGATGTATATCCCAAGTGTCAATCAAAATGGAACAACCGTGGCTCTGACATGCCACTGACCACATGGTTTGTCAAACCCTAGGTCCAATCCCACAGAACCTCTACTCGTCATCGTCGGGTTTTTATTGCCATGGGTTGCAAAGACCCAAACACAAGTTCTAACGAAAATCTATTAGTAGGGCTTACTCTAGATCCGACGGTCCATGTGCTTCTCATCCAATGACTCCAATTGAGTCGGATATTCTAAAGGTTCTGACGCTTAATGTTGACTCTTCCATTCTTCCCAACACCATTATGCCTGGGTCAATGGACTAGATTCACTAGTATGTACATCCAACGATCCTCATCACATCGTCGATGCCTCCATCATCGTCAACATTATTAGCCAACACATAACCTTTCCAACCCTTCCATTTATGAAAACTGGTCTGGATCTCTTTGTCATATATTTGATGGTTGGTGATTATGAATGACCATCTAATGGTCTGGACCCAACAAGGTCCACCCTTGACCTTACGACGAACTAGGTTCCAAAACCTGTCATCCTATGCATGTGATGGCATGCCTCATCATTCATGACATAGTCATCCATTCTATAACATATAAGGGGTTATTCGAAAATCTATGATGGATATTAACTTTGACCCACCACTGATCAATGACCCTCATTACATCGTCGGTGTTCTTAACCACGACATATCCTTTTCGACCTTCCAAATTTGACAAATGACCTAGATTTTCATGGATTTTCACCTATGTGTGCCAAATCCTTGACACGTTGCATCGTATCTGCATGACACATGGCACCATATCCACCTAACATGTGGCATCCATATTTCCCACATAAGCTCACCTATAAGTTCCAAATCACTACACCACATGGCACCTTCTATGCTTGAAATGTAGCACTATCCACATCATCCTCTTGGGCCTTTAATTAAATAGGATTTTTAAGGCCCTTCTCAACCAATAGGGTCCACACTTGACCCATCAACCAATTGACTATCTCCACATGTCATCCTAAGGGACACGTAAGCTGCCATATAGGTATTAACTGTCATCATGACATCATTCTACCCTTTTATTTCTTTTCAATATGGATCATAGAGCCAACAAATGAGGTCTCTCCTCGGACACTACCTAATCTATGGTCAAAATTTCCCCTTAGAGACTTACCATCAGAGTTACTACACCTTGGCGTACTTAGTTACTTTGAGTACCAAAATCTAAGGAAAATTACCAATGGGGATCCAACGGTTCAGATCCTTTCATGAAGAAACTCCAATAGATCTAATTGCTTGGATTCATTCTTAGAGCTCTTCCCTCGAAGCCCCTCATCAACCCCATGTGAAAGAATTCTGATAGCCTAGTCTCCAATCGATGGTGGAGATCTCTCCACCAACAAATCCTACGCTTGAAAATTTAAAGAACCCATTCAAAGGTTTGATCTCGACAGAGACCCATTCTCAATTACTTCAACCAATTGCAGGATGCCACATATTATGTTCGAGTACGTAGACATTCCCCGTCAGCAAGAAGTCACCTCCCCTTTTAACCTCTCTTAGGTGAGGCCATCTAGAGATCCACGACTACGATTTTATCTCACCTCTACTCTGATCAATGGTCCATATTTCCCCTCAAGACATTTCCCATCGGAGTACCTTCACTATGATTCTCCAGGGCTACTCTGACTGTCATCCTCCATCCAAGGGTATGGATATCCCTACCTATGATCCTCTGATAGATCGATGGATTTGGTTGAATCATGGTAGATATTCTATGGAAATCATATCCTACTCCAACGAAGGGTGATGATTTGTTCACTGCATCGATCCATTGACTTCGATTTCTTCAGTCTCAAAACATGGGTTTTTTCCCCAGATTTTTAGAAAGAATTAATAGTTCATGGATTTCTTCCTGGTATTTTCTAAGGTTTATGATCCCTTCATGATATTTTAAGTTCTCCCCTAAACGAACTAAGTCATTCTCTCTTCACCAGTTGGGAAAATATTTGCATCCAGTAGGTTCTCTATTCCAACAAGGAGACTTTCACAAAGGTTTAAATCTCTCCAAATTGCACATAAATATTTCCAAGTTATAGGGCATGTCTACCTTCATTCTTCCAACAAGAAATAAGACTTGCTACTTATTCACCCAAATGAGGATTTCATTCCACACAATCAATCATAAAAATGAGGGGTTAATGACACAAGGTCTATCGGCCTTCTCGAGCCTTCAACATGTTATTATTACAATATCCCATTCCTTTTGGGAATTATTGTTCATTTCTTAACTTTCTAGTCTCTTTTCATTTCATGGGCATCATGTTGCAACAATACTTTGCTACACACCCAAGAGGCACAAACAAGTTGATGTATCTAGTATTATTTTCACAAGGGGAAATTGATTGTGTTATTTCATAAATCAATTAAGATAAAATGCAGGATCCTCTTGCTCATACACACAATACACATGAAATTAAATTCAAATGTATTATTATAAGAGTATAATGACTTCCAATAAAAAAATATCAACACCATTGAATAGGTATAAATAGTTACACACAATCAGAGGAATCAAGTTTTTATCTCCATTTAATTACACAGAGTGAAGATATACTTATCTAATTACAGGTTTCAACCAACCAATTGAGTGTGGGTGTTCACCTTTTCACCCAATTGTAGGCTCAAATTCATTCACCCTTAGCTCTCTAGCCACCCCCGTGCTAGGCTATGATACCACTAGGAAATATCTCTCAGGATGTCAGTAATATTTGAATGCCACTCTGTTGAGCACTCAACACACCCTAAAAAGCCTATCTTAAATTTTTTCTTTTTGGGTACCACTTGATCTTTGCACTGTCTGATTCGACTTCATTTTGAGAATTTTTTTATCTTTGATTATTATCATGACTCTCATTAGTTATTCAAGTTTGTTTGAAACTTATCAAAACCCATGACTTAAAAGGCCTTAAAACCTGAATAAATAATCAACAACCAAAACATTTCACCTGACATGCTCAGATTCGGCATTGGAAGGAATTCAAAGAAGGAAAATAACCACTTGGGAAACCTCAGTCACCGAGTGTTGATATGCATCGGCATCGGCAGAAGGAAGTTCTTGTTTGTGTCAAAGTATTGTACAAGGATATTGTCGATAGTCGATTCCCCTTCGACATCGATAAAAGACGAGAGGAATATACATTAACAAAGAAAGAAAACATATCACCGATAGTCAATACCCGATGCGCTTATCAGAATCAGAGAAAACCTAAAAGGATCACAATGAACATTCTGACCACACTAAAGAGTACACCCGATCGTCGATCCCTGAAGCGTTTTCAACATTGGTACTTTTTCAAGGAAGCTAAAGAAAGCACTTGATAGGTTTATTGTCGATCATCGACCCTGGATACGTTTTCGGCACTGGCAAGCTAAGGTTTTTTTTAGAATGAATAACTTAAGAAAAGTCCTCACTCTGATTAATACATGCGAATTAGGTCACTGGTATTCAACACCATGTGTATTTACCGGATTGGAGAATCGTACAGTCTAGTTTTAACCCAAGTCATTCTTGGTTCCCTAGATCCGAGTTACACCTTCGAGTCATCTTTTCCATGACAACATTTTACGGTGATATTGATTAGCATTAAATCTTTTGTAGAAGAAAATCAACGAAAAAATTTCATAGCACATCCCTGATCCTTGATCCACCCACTTAGAGAGCGACATGGTGGGATGTTTTAGCGCTAGATACGATCAGATTTTGAGCATTTAAGGGGATAATTAATACCAAATACCGCATTAGTTTCTACCTCATGTGCCAATCAACATGTCCGTTTAAAATCATTGATAGACCACATCACCCCCACGCCTCTGCCGTCAAGCCATGATGAATTTAAGTTGTATAGATTTGACGATAGATTTGTTTTAATTTCACTCATCACCTGAATTGAATGGCTGATGTGACACGGTGAATTCTTCCATGGTTTAAATTCTCTTGAGTCATTGTAAACAAAATCATTATGCTCACAAGGAAATTCAGAGCATCCAAATAATCAAGACAAGTAATTCAAAGGCTGAAGAGATCCCGTGAGTAACAAAATAACCAAGTTTTAGCGAGCTTCATAGGTATGTATCCAAGTATGTAAATTTTACATGGTTGCAAATTATGTGTTTTCTATCCGGTTTTGTTCTTTACATAGTCTCTGAAGGTTTATTTTAGTTGTAGGAACAATTCAACCAAGAAATCCAACCACCAGACGATCTCCGAGGACACCGAAGCTAAAGGAACCAAAGGTAGGTGAAGGCTCCTCTCCAGGGGCTGAAAAACGATTAGAATACACTCTGAGGCCAGAACCTGTCATTAAGACAATGACAAAGAGATTTTTCATCCACCCTACGACCTTTGGAGATACATAGGCAACCACAGGGTCCAATATGGAATGCCCACATTGGGGAGAATGTTTTAACAACATCAGCCAGGGGAAATACCCAGAATATATCCCACACAATGATCTAGATGTAAGAGCGCTCGACGACGAAGTGTTCCCGAACATCCGACGACCGTACCAGCATATGGTGGAAAGAATAACTTTTGTTTTTCCCTGTATTGAAGTCCTGAAGTGGATCGTTGACCACACATATTATCACTAGAAGTCACCTTTGGATTGCAGGAGAGGTAAGCCCAATACCCATTAGTTTTTTATGTCACAATGAATAAATTTAAGGGGGGTCTAATGGATGCAAATTTAGGATGATATCACTTTAACTCAGAAAACTGGGTTGGTATGCATAGGAACATGAGGTCTTGATCTAACTTCAGACAATAAGTTGTAGTAAGGGTGAGTAGGGGGTAGAACTTGAGGATAAAATGTAAAGGACTTCTATGGACATCCGGTCTTCCAACAACCTAAGGAGAGAAAAACTTTGAAGACAAGATCGTCTTGATTCATAGCTTCAAGAAACCAAAAACGTTACAACAACATTGCAATCAAACATACATTGAAACATAGTCACAACAACTCCGTTGGATCATCCATGCTTGAGATTTCAATATCAGAGGAGAAAGAGGTGGAAAAGAAGACTAACTGTCATTAAACAAGAAGTCTCAAAATTAAATACATAACCAGAGAACCAAAAGATTTACTAAAAATTTTCATGCGGGAGATTAGCCCAACCATAGACCATGACAAAATATCAAAATAAACTATTTAGACTCAGAACAAATCACTCCCACTAGGGGCACGCTCTAGTCATTGCATTCAAGGCTCGATGTCTGCATATTCTTCTGTCATCCTACACTTGCATTCTTCTATTAGACGCAAGATCAGATTGGTATGGGCTTTGTAGAAAAATCCATTGATAGGGGGAATTTGTGCTAACACTCTACCTCCACGACCAACTTTTCCATGCTTTCCATTTATCGGGTGAAATGAGGTTTCAACCACCTCCCCCACTTCCATTAACTACGTCCATCGAGATCAGGATGAAATATGATGCCCATGAATGTTCCAGGAGATGTTCATGGCTTCTTCAAGTCAATCCCGACACATTGAGACCATGTAGATATTCCTCTGTGAAAATACGGGAGCCCTCATCTTTTGGAGTGGCTCCTCTCCATCGCTTCATGTGACCTCATGTCATGACCTAGGGATTCCTTCGTGAAATTTCAATATTTCGTATTTCAAGAGTCTTCACTCTCCTTGATTCCAAACATCCTGATGCTCGAATATGCAATTATCCGATCCAGAATGATGGTCGGATTCTCTTGGAATTCAATGACCAGGATGCTTGCTCGAAAATCTCATCTTCCCACTGATCAATAGGTGCTTACCCTTATTTATGGCCCTGTTTCCTATATAACCACAGGCTATGATCGTGGGCCCAACTCTTAGGTTCTTTGAGACTTTGTGTTTCATGAATCTATACTATGCTACATGCTAAAACCTCTGAGTTGCGAAATTATGATTTCTCAAATCAGGTGCCACACATCCTTTTGAATCAGATGGCCCATATGTATATCAACATTTCAGGACTTCATGTAGTCTTCAACAATTTGGAACTTGGGAAGTCTATGCATTCCTCACTTCAGCTTCAACGAAATGACTTTCTCCATGATTCAGATTTGGTTCCACACGTCCTATTGGATCAAACGACTCATGGGGGTTCAAATCTTTCACAAATAACTTAAAAAACATTTTGAACTCCTGATTTTTGCGACTATTATTCACCGTCGATATCTGAACTTTGAAATGCAAATTCCTTCGCCAAAATTCACTTGTGTGCTCGCTTGATTTGAGTCCATATCAGACCACTCTAAGTGTTGTGCTTGTGCTCACTGTTGCGGCCTATACAAATAATTACTTGGATGACTGGACGAGGGCTTGGGAAGGAGAAGGATCAATGACAGAGGTAGAGAGGGCAATGATTAACCCAGAGAAAAAAAAATCTTGGGGCCTAGACTTATCAGAAAGGATTACACAAAATAAAAGGTCACTCAAATGATCGAGGACAAACATAGATCAAATTACATGCCAAAAGGGGAAAAACTTAAGGTTTGATCTGCAAAAAGGAGAAAGGAAAGGAAAAATTACAGACTTAAGTAGAAACTACCAACCCACAAGACTCTGACAAGTTTGTGTGATAACATTTGGCTCCACAAGGGATGTCATGATCCCTGCGAGCTTCTAAGAACAAGTAGTTCCAGTTCCTTTGCTTTGGGTTAAGGAGTCTCTTATTGAAAAAGAAAAATTAAACAGGGGTGGTATTTACAGTAGCAGAACATTGGTTACAACCTAAAAAAAACATTTCTTCAAAAAATACCCATTTATAGGGCTACCAAAAACTTCACCACCCTCCAAATTCTGCAACCAGTAAGTATTGTTTGGAAACACCTCAGATATTTTGAAAGGCCCAATCCAGAGGGCTTCAAATTTACCATGCTTTTCCTTGTCCTGTTTGGGTGCATCCCATTTTAGTATAAGATCTCCCGGCTGGAAATCCTCTTTTCTTACTTTCCTGTCAAAGTATTAGTTGATTCTTTGTTGACGTTCCTATGCTTTGTCCAGTAGTTTCTCCCTAGTCTGTTGCACTTCTGTTGTCTGTTGAATTCTTTTGATCATATCATCATGCTCCCCTTGGTAGTCTTGGAAGAATTTTTCCACTAGCAAGGCAAGCTGAGAAGGAAATATGGCTTCGACTCCAAATACAAGCTGAAAAGGAGAGACACTAAGAGATATCTTTGTTGTCACTCTGTCGGCCCATAGAGAAAATTTGAGCTTTGAATCCCAAGCTTTCTTGTTATCCTCTAGCATTCTTTTGATAATTTTTATAAGGTTCTTGTTAGAGGACTCTTCCAGTCCATTCCCTTGGGGATAGTATGGAGTTGAGTGATTCAGTGAAATTCCAAACTATTTACAAAACTTGGTCAAGGGTTCGGCTTTGAACGATCCAGCGTTGTCAATGACAATTATTTTCAAACATCCGAACCTTGCTATAATATACTCCAGAAAACCAATGATTACTTTGTGAGAAGCACTCCTTGTGGGGATAACCTCTATCCATTTGGTAAAATAATCAGTGGCAGTCAAGATCCACTTGTGTTGTCCACTTGAAGCAGGATGAATTTCCCCAATAAAATCTAATCCCCACTATTGAAAGGGTCTCGAAGCTACCACAGGCTTCAATGGCAAAGACTTGAGTTGTTGCTTCCCGAAGAATTTATGGCACTTAACACAAGCCCTGATTTTTGCACAGACATCGGTGAATATAGTAGGCCAAAAATACCCAACCATGAGAATCTTATAGGTTGTGGTCCTCCAGAAGTGATGTCCCCCACAAAGGCTATCATGAAAATCAAACATAATTTTTTGGGCTTCCTGTGAGTCTAAACATCTCAAAAGCACTCCTAGAGGGTCTTTCCAATACAAGACCTGGTCAATAAGGCAATATCTGATTGATTTGAGCTTTAAATATATTTCCTTGCTTTTTCCCATTCCATCAGGAGGTCTCAACTCTTGCAGAAAAAATATAATCTCTTTGTACCAGTTGCATTCTGCCAATGGAGGGATGACTTGTGGGCTTGTATGAGACAACTCATCTTGCTGATTTTCTGAGTGGGTGTTGATGAAGTTAACCCCCAAAAATTTACAATTAGACTGAGCCAATAGCTTGGCTAAACCTTGGCCTTTAACTAGTTTGTTGGGCTTTATTTCCAGATCAAATTCAAGGATCTTGACAATCCATTTGCTCCTTCTTCCATATATGTTAGTATGAATGAGAATGTCCTTCGTAGAAGCTGAAGGGACATATGTGATAACCTTTGAATGTAGGACATAGATTCTGAAAGCCTTGAGGGATTTTACTAAATCATATGCCTTCTTTTCCATGATGTCATATTTTACCTCAACATATCTTAGTGCCCTGCTGAAAAAGGAAATGGGTTGCTCCAACCCTTCAACATTCTTCTACAATAAAACAACTTCCATTGTGTCAAAAGAGGCAAAGGAAAAATCAGAAAATCCTTGGAATAATTGAGACCGATTAGCACATGTGCCTCAGTCAATTCCTTCTTGATCTGATTGAAAGAATTTCTGGACTCAACAATCCATTTTACTTCATTCCCCTTCCTGAGCATGGTTGTAATATGCTTCACCAATTCGGCAAAATTTGAAACAAATCTTCTTGGGAAATTAATTTTACCCAGGAAAGACTGAACTTCCTTCCTAGATCTAGGAAGTGACAAGGTTTGAATAGATTTCACCCTGTTTTAATCAATCCTGACCCCCTCAGTTGATACTATGTGCCCCAACAATTTTCCCTCCCGCATGGAAAATAAAGATTTATTAGGATTTAGGGAGAGACCAAACCTTCTGCCTTTCAAGAAGACTCTTCTCAGATGATTAAAGTGTTCTTTATCAGTCTTGGAGAAAACTATAATGTCATCCAAATAAATGACCACAAATTTATCCCTTTCCCCAATGAAGGCAATGTCCATAGCCTGCTGAAAGGTTTCCCTTGAGTTCATCAATCCAAAGGGAATTTTGGCATACATGAATGTGCCCCAAGGAGTGGTAAAAGTTGTCTTTTCTCTGTCTTCAAGCAGGATGAATATCTAATTATAGCCAGAAAATCCATCAATCATGGATATCCAGAAAATCCATCAATATGTGTTCCATCTTTGGCAAAGGATAATTGTCCTTTTTGGAGCTTCTGTTCAGGTTCCTAAAATAGACACACAGTCTGATTTCTCCATTTTTCTTTCTTATTGGGACCATGTTGGATACCCACTCCAAATATCTCAAAGGGACAATGATTTGGGCGTCCAACGACTTCTTTACTGTTATTTCCATAATAGGTAGCAACATGGGGTTTATTTGTCTTAATTTCTGCCTAAATGGCTTGGCCTCCTCTTTCAATTGGATCTTATGCTCAATGACGGTTGTGTCATATGTTTTGAGGTCTTCATAGGTACAGGAAAACACATCGGAAAATTCTCTAAATAACTCAACATACTTGGTCCTTTGTTTTTATGACATACTGCTTGACAACTTGAAAATTTTAGGATGCTTCTCTGTACCAATATTGCACTTAGCTGCATCAACTTCCTCATTTGAAGCTTTACCCTTTACTGCCACATCATTTCTATCAAATAGTCTTTCCAAAGGAACTAGTCCCTTTGGGATATGATTGCTAGGGCAGCTGGACAATATGATGATTAGCAATTTTGTTCAAAAAAGCATCATCTTGAGTATTTATTTCAGAATAAGGATCTTGATCAATGTGTAATGTAGAAAACTCATCAATGGTCTCCAAGAACCTTTTGATTTCAAAATCATCCTCAAACACTTTCCAATTCTTGACATTGTCAAGTATAGAGGGTCTATATTTCACTTCTACATCATACCTGATCTTAGGTGGTAGAGGGATTCAGAAAATACTTGCATAAACAAACAAAGAATCGACCATGGAATTTTCTTCCCTTGGAACAAATGAAATGTTGAAAGCTAAGAAAAAAATGTCAACTAGATCCCAGACTTCATTTCTGTACGATCTCAGCTTCAGGTGCTTGGCTTGATAAATATTTTTGACCTAATGCACAATTAACTCAGCATCCCCAAACATTGTTATCTCTTTAATTCCCATATCCTTTGCATCCCTCAAACCCAAGACAAGAGCTTCATATTCTGCCACATTATTGGTAGTTTCAAATTCTAACCTGTAGGATAGAGATATAATTTCTTAAACAGGTGAAACAAGGACTACTCCAGAACCAACACCTTCTCTAGAATAGGCTCCATCAAAAAATATTTTCCAAACATAGTTTGTCGGAGGAGAATATTCACAGGGAATAAGGGATTGCTTTCTGATTTCAAGATGGGGTTCAGGGGAATCAATAAGATGCAATAAGATGGATCCCAAATTAATATCAAGGGAAAAAATAGGATGGTTGGTGGGGTCTACTTCATCACTAATAATGTAGGCCAACTGAGCTTCTTTGTACAGTCTTATATGATCCCCCCCAAACACATGAATGGTAGCATATGTGAGGTCCATCTGCAAGTTTCCCCCAAGTCTCTTTATCCAATACCTTGACAAGATCATGCCAAACTTGGGGGGAACATCAACTACCACTATATCCATGACCAAAATTTTCATGGGCAACTAAAACAAGGTCACAACTAGATCTTTGATGACACCAAGAAATTATACCTTCCTTGAATCAAACAAATACTTATCGTGATAATATTTTTTGATTTCTAATCCAAGCTAGTCCATGAAAGTTTTGGGCATGAGATTATGAGATGCTCCTGATTCCATCAAACAATTATGAAACACCTTGTCATGTATGTCCAGTGAGGTGTAGAAGGGAGAGGATGAATCATCTTTGTCTTCTATCAAGAGACCTAGAATGACTGATGGCTTTTAATCTTGAAGGTTTACTGAGTTGGTGGAATAAGATGAAGTCTTAGGCTGCAATAGTTTAGAGAGGGATATTTTAAAATATTCGTTCTTGACCATATCTAAAAGAGGTATAGGGATTCTGATCTTTTGAATTTCATGCTCAAAGTTAAAATAGGAGGGGGTCTTCATCACTTCTCTCACTTCTGGGACAAGACCTTTGGCTACTAGTGGGGAGCTCTATGTTTTCTTCTCCTTGTTTTTGTTTTCTGTGTCCTTAGCAGGATTCTCTTCTCTGGAAGGATGATTAGGGATTTCAGACTTCCCTTCTTTATTCTTAGACCTAAGGTTATATTTATGAGGACTACTATTGGTCTCCTCCCCTTTACTCAACTCATTTATTTGGTTGTCCATGAGAGACTCCTTGTATGAGGATTGAGTTAAATGGGAAACAAGAGATGTGTCTCCAAGACAATGGATTTTAGTGTCAAGCTCTTCCTCCTCTCCTTCTACGTCATCAACAAGATTATTTTGGAGAGGGGTTTGGATTTTCTGATCATCCCTATCTCTGTTTCTGGGATATCTTGGAATTATCTGAGGGGTATTATTTGGTCTTCTGAACTTGCCTCTGTTTTCAACATTTTGGGCACTCTTATAACTCTGATTTCCTTCAAATTTCATCTTCTCCATCTCTACAAAAAGAGATTTTACCATCTTGGTCAATTCTTCTACTTGAGGATGAGATGTAAAGGAACTTGAGGTTGAAGCTTCAGTTCTCCCTCTTCCTCTATCTCTATCAGTTTTATTCCTGAGTCTGTCAACTACCAACACATTGGACTCTACTTCGAGGGCCACATATTTCATATGAGCCAAGGAAGTAGCTCTTATTTCTCTTAACAAGAGGCAAAAATCAGGGTCAAAAGCACTAGCATAAGTAATTTTAGTAGAGGCTTCTATAGGCTTTATCTCAGCAGGGATCTTATTATACATTTTGTTGAATATTTTGGAGAAGTCATAGATAGAATCTCCCTCTTTTATTTCGAAGGACCCAAACTATGTGATATAATACATAAAGTCTTTTTTATCTACCCATTGTATCAAGAAAACATCATCTAAAGCCTCAATCCCAACAATGGATCCAGGGGTCAACCCCCTAAACCATTTCCTAGCCTCACCATCAAGGCTCTGGACAAAGACTCTCATCCACACATCCTCATTTTCAATATTCATATTGTTTGCATAATTGTAGAAGGAAGCAAGGTTTCTTCAACAGTTATGTCTTCTTCTCTAGTGAATTTGGGTATGTATTTTAGGTAATCTCCAATAGGGAGAGAATTCATTGGTTGAGGTAAGACCAGAGGGGTGTATCTCATAGCCACTATGGAATCCATTTTGTTCCTAGGGGGATTAGCACCTTCCATAGGGATGAGAGGTGGAGGAGAACTAGGAGGGGATGTAGCGTGAGTAGGGGAGGCTGGAACTTAGCCTCCGAGAGGAAAAGGAATAAGAAAAGGATTCAAAGAAAGGCTATAGGGCTTGAGGGAAAAGAAGTTTCCCTCTCTGTAAAAGAAAAAAAAATCTAATAGGAGGAGGATTATTGAAACTGGGAGAGGGGAAATCAGTAGGAAAACTCCCAAAATTTAAACTTCTATAAGCTCCAATAGATGGTGTAATAGGAAAATCAGAAAAAGATACTGGATTTGCTATAGGAGAATAACGAAAAATACCAGAATCACCTAGTTTAGCAGTAGAAGTACCCTCCTAAAGGGTATTTTGTCTTCTGATAATTTTCTCTGGATCAACTTCAGGTGTAACTAAAGGAAGCTATGGAGTAGACCTCATGTGTCTGCCTTTGGAAGCCACAACTGAAACAATGGAGTTTCTTTAATGGAGTGTTAACAGTGGAGTGGCCAGGTGACAATTGCAATATTCAATGTACTGAGTTCTAATGCACCTCTAGAATCAGTAAACTTTGTCATTCAATTCTAGGGAAAATATTCAATTCGTCCCCGACAACAAAGCCATAATTGTTAGCACTAGAAGTCACCTCTAGATTGCAGCAGAGGTAAGCCCAGTACCCATCAGTTTTTTATGTCACAATGAATAAATTTAAGGGGGGTCTAATGGATGCAAACTCGGGATGATATCTCTTTAACTCAAAAAATTGGGTTGGTATGCACAGGAATATGAGGTCTTGATCTAACTTCAGAAATTAAGTTGTAGTAAGGGTGAGTAGGGGGCGGAACTTGAGGAGAAAATGTAAAGGACTGCTATGGACATCTGGTCTTCTAGTAGTCCGAGGAGAGAAAAAATATGAAGACAAGATCCTCTTGATTCAGAGCTTCAAGAAAATGAAAACATTACAACAAAACTACATTCAAACATACATTGCAACATAGTCACAAAAACGCGACTGGATCATCCATGCTTGAGATTTTAGTATCAGAGGCAAAAGAGGTGGAAAAGAAGATTGATTGTCATTAAACAAGAAGTTTCAAAATGCAATCCATAACTAGATAACCATAGGATTTACTAAAACTTTTCATGTGGGAGATTAGCCCAACCATCGACCATGACAAAATATCAAAATAAACTATTTATACTCAGAACAAATCGCTCCCACCAGGGGCGTGCTCTGGTCATTTCATTCAAGGCTCGATGTCTGCATCTTCTTCTGTCAGGCTGAACTTTCTTTCTTCTGTCAGACGCGAGATCAGAATGGTATGGGCTTTGTAGAAAAATCCATTGACAGGGGGACTTTGTGCTAACACTCTACCTCCATGGCCAAGTTTTCCATTCTTTCCATTTATGGGGTGAAACGAGGTTTCAACCACCTCCCCCACTTCCATTAACTACTTCCATCAGGATCGGGATGAAATCTGACACCCATGAATGTTCCAGGAGGTGTTCAAGGATCCTTCAAGTCAATCCCGGTGCCTTGAGACCATGTATATCTTCCTCTATGAAAATATGGGCACCCTCGGCTTCTAGAGTGGCTCCTCTCCATCGCTTCATGTGACCTCAGGTCATGACCTGGGGCTTGTTTCATGAAATTTCAATATTTCTCATTTCGGGAGTCTTCACTCTCCTTGATTCCAAAGATCTCGATGCTCAAATCTGCAAAATAGCCCATCCAGATTGACGGTCATATTCGTTTTGAATTCAACCTTTAGGATACTTGTTCGAAAATATCAGTTACCCGTCGCTCAATAGGTGCTTACCCTTCTTTATGGTTGTGTTTCCTATATAACCACAGGTTGTGATCATGGGCCCAACTCTTGGGCACTTCACGACTTCGTGTTTAGCGAATCTATACTGTGCTCAATGCTAAAACCTCTGAGTCATGAAATCAGGATTTCTCATATCAGGTGCAACACATCCCTTTGAATTGGATGGCCCATATGTATATCAACATTTCAGGACTTTGGGTAGTCTTCGGCGTTTCAGAACTCAGGAAGTCTGCGCACTCCTCACTTCATATTTCCCAAAATGAATTTCTCCATTATTTGGATCTGGTGCCATGCGTCCTGTTGGATCGGACAACTCCTGTTGATTTCATAATTCGGGGGTTCATATCTTTCACAAATAACTTCAACAACATTCCAAACTCTCGATTTTTGTGACTATTATTCATCGTCGATCTCTGAAATTTGAGATGAAAATTCCTTCGCCAAATTGAACTTGCTCACTCGCTTGATTTGAGTCCATATCAGACTGCTCTAAGTGTTGCGCTTATGCTCATTGTTATAGCCTGTATAAATAATTACTTGGATGACTAGCCAATGGCTTGGGAAGGAGAAGGATCAATGACATAGGTAGAGAGGGCAATGATTGACCCAGAGAAAATAAAACTTTGGGGTCGAGACTTCTCATAAAGGATGACACAAAACAAAAGGTCACTCAAACGATCGAGGATAAACATAGATCAAATTATAGGCCGAAAGGGAACAAACTTAAGGTTTGGTTGGAAAAAAGAAGAAAAGAAAGGCAAAATTACAGACTTAAGTAGAAACTAACAACCCACAAGACTCTGACAAGTTTGTGTGATAAAAACATAGACACACATAAATTCTTAATCAACGATGACAATGGTGGGTGTGTCGGGGTGTTTCTTCCGGTAGGGGTCCATTACACTAGCCGGGTAATGGCCTCATGGTGGAGGGAAGACACGAAATACACCAACCAGAGCATTGGATGGTACCATATGACCAAATTAAGGGATCCATACATCTATTTGATGGCTCTCATTTGTCGATTATATGGAGAGAAGGAATGCTCCATATTTTCAGAGCCTTGGATGCCTTTGGCTTACACAATGGCGATCTCTAGGAGCGGTTTCAAATGGGGAGTGATCATTTCTAAACAATTGAGCATCTATATACAACAGGCTCTGACGCCGAAGGAAGGAGAGACACTAGTTTTCTACATGTCTTCATATTTTCTTGATGTCATGTGTGCCATAAATATCTTCGTCGGCATGAATATAAGATGGCATGTCGCAGAGCTCCTGATCCACGCATATTTTAGTGTGTTGTGGGAGAATAGGTATAAAAGGTATTAATCCCTCATCTGTGATGAATTCATAGAACAAATTTATTTTATTCTCTTTAAGAAGGAATGCTCGAGACTATCGGTTGCGGCTAAGAAAATGATTTCCAAAGTAGGAACCTGGTACTTGGACAAGTGCGACACATACATCAGTGTGTTCGAGGCCACTGGAGCACCACATCTCCTACTAGCGCATGTCCTAGACTGGCTTGTAGTGGGTGAAATATGCTATCAAACCATTTTGCAAGGATATAATGCCACCCTGGTCAAGGACAAGAAGCGGGCATTCATTCCCTATGGTTTCCATGTAGGTTTCCACTTGGTTAAAGATACAACTCAAGTAAAAAAACAGGGGTTGAGAGAGCTCGAGTTTAGGTTCCATATAGGCCTATTTCGTAAGAATGATCAAAAGGTCCTAGTCTTGCAACACACTTCACAAGTGTTGTCCTGCTAGTCGTATGCCCACGACAAATTTGAAGATGAACTCTTCACGAAAAATGCCTAGGACTAGGAAGAGGTGGTAGAAAGGATGGTCGACCCTAAAATGACCAGGTTCAGGGCCATGAGCCTAGATGAACATGAGATGACCATAGAGAAATTGGCTCAAGAGGCCCTCAGAGCCAGAGAAGAAATCGGGGCGATAGAAGCAACAAAGGTTCCCCTGGTGGCCCCAATGAAGGATAGAGGATTCCCTATGACATATGATGCACGGGCAAGGGGATTTATCATGATAGAACATGTGCAATGAGTAATTGATCAGTTTCAAGATGACCCAGACCTCATAGGAATGATAGGGGTCCCTGTCGACAACCCAAATGAAATCTGGGTAGGTCTAAGCGACCCTGAGCTAATAGAAATTGATGAAATCGTCAAGTTAGATAACCTTGAAATTACAATGCCATAGGTCGGATCGTTGAGGGTTTTTTCAGCTCAGTCAGAGATAGTAGGAACATCAGGGAGAACAAGTGCACCAAACCCCCTCCGCAAATTGAAAAACATCTATGATGATGAAGAAATTTTGTAGGTATCCCTGGTGACTCCTGTACATATCACAGAGGAAAAGGAGCCTAAGAAGGCATATTCCCCAGCTCTCGATGCTCAAATTCATATCCCTTCACAGAATTACCAGGAGGTCGAAAGTGTCTTAGACACTAAAATCCTTGAGGTACCGGAAAATCAAAAGGACAGTCTGATGGATGAGCCAAGGTTAGGCGAACAAAAATAAGAAGTTCCTCAGTAGGAAATCGACATCTCAATGACCAATTATAAATTAAGTACTGAGCTTACCCTCGATGCTTCAATTTCAACCGATACTCAACCTCTCAATGAGAAAAAAAAAGAATTCATACCTTCATAACACACGGAGGAGGTTCAAGAACCCAGTCTTGAAAAAATATACACCATCGGGAGCCTAGGAAATATGCTCACCTGGGGAGATCAACAAACCCCCAAACCCATGGATGAAGTCGCTGACATACATGCCATTTCCTATGACCAGAAAAGGAAATCTCTCAGGTAGAGAACCACCAAGAAGAGGAGGATTACTCTAGATCGCTCCATCATCATCACCACGGAGGAAACATTGATCAACATAGAGCATGCCAATACATCTAAACTCATCGAAGCGGGGATGGAAATCACAGATGCCACCCTGGACAGAGAAAAAAGGGATGAAGAGGATATGGCTACTTCTCTAAAGTAATTGGAACATTTGCACCACTTGGCGAAATATTACCAGGACACCACACAGGTCACAGTGTTCCTGAGGAGCGAATTCTAGGAGGCCTACAAAAAATTTATAGATGAATGACACCTATTCACTGCAAGGATAATCGAGCTTCAAGAAGACATTCTCATGGGACTGGATATGTGAAAGGATATGGAGAGGTGGTATGAGAAAGCACACGAAGCCATGGAAAGGATCAACTATATCAACACGGTGCAATAGGGTTGAGACGTCGAAGAGCACGACATCCAGGTTCTAAGGGAAAGCAACATCGACTGCATAAGGAAATCAGTCGAATATTGGGTAAAAATGGCCCAAGAACCTCATCAGGAAATCCAAGAGAAATGGGTTGAATGCGAGAAGAGCTGGACCAAGATCAACTGGGGAATGAGAGACATCAGTCTCCCTGAATTTGGCACACCCGATGACTTTGTCAACTTCCGTGACATAGTCAAATCACATGTCAAACAAGGATCATCATGGGCTATGGAAATAGAAAAGGTGGCAGACATGGCGCCAGGATAGGTGAAATAGTTCATGGAGCACCCGATCAAAGCTCGAGCCATGTTGCAGTAGTTAAGTGCCAAAATAGTCAAGTATCAGGTATGGGCAGTAGAGATAAGAGATATCCTTTCGGCCCCAATGGAACAACATAGATTCTCGTATGCTAACACATGCGAGGATATCTTCATCAAATGGTTGAAGTATGATAAGATTCATCCACTCAAGTGAAATCATTTGATGACTCTTTGAAGACCGATAGAAGAAATCTCCATGTGGCGAGTTTTGTTTTACTTAGCTACACTTTAATAGTTATTTTTATTTAATAGTATGTTATAAATAGGAGGATCGACCTGTTAGCAAAAGGTCGATGGTTTTTGCAAATACCCTAATTTTTTGGATTTGTAAAGAACTATTTCAAAGTTACCTTAATTGAGAAGTCATGTTTAGGACCAGAGACAAGTTTGTGTTTTTATCAAAA
Source organism: Picea engelmannii (assembly GCA_009831015.1). Classification (NCBI taxonomy): domain Eukaryota; kingdom Viridiplantae; phylum Streptophyta; class Pinopsida; order Pinales; family Pinaceae; genus Picea; species Picea engelmannii. Next base: position 584,468 of record ML784523.1, read on the forward strand.
GTGTGTATGATTGGATGTGAAGAAGAATTATTTATGATTTCATCTCATGAATAGATGTTGTAACGAGTAAGAGCTTCTAAATTTGTTGATAAGTTATTTGATTCAATGTTTTTATAGTTCTTGTCTTTAATGATGAAAACTAAATCATTGTGTTAATATGTGATTGATGATTAGAGTTAAGGAAACTATTTTTCTTTCCATCGTTTATTTCATGTATGTTATCTTCTGACAAATTGTATCTCAGTCAATAATTGGAACACCAACAGGTTAATGTATTAGTACTAGGCCTATGGTAGAGAATCATTATCTGCATGCTAGAGTGAAAGGGTTATCCCAAGCTCATCCTTTTCCAGTAGTTAAGTTTTCCCACCTTGTTACCCAGTTGGTTTATACCAGATTTTATCTTGTATTGGTCCCACCTATAAGAGAAAATACAAAAAGAGAACATTCGAACTGAAGGAGAAGCTTTCACTAGAAAACGTAAATCTCATCGATTATTTGGCCTTATCAAAAGATATGGAGAACCATTCTACCATTAAATGTTGCAAAGTCTAATTGGGCCTCAGTGGCAGGATTGGTTCCTGCTATTGAGTTAAAGGTATTTAGGACCCCTCAACATAATTGGCGCTAGAAGGAGGGCTTGAAAATGAATGGCTGACAATATATTTAACATAATATTTCAAACAACCTGTAGATTCAAAACAACCCACATGCATGGCTAGTCATTCCCAAGACATCCCACACACACTAAGTACTCCTAGAATGAGTAACTCACCTCAACACGAGGAAGAGCATTTGTTCCCTGATATACCGTACACTCTTCCTCACGAGGAATTGAACCAATTCAGAAGAATCACAAGAGATTACGCCCGACAGATTAGTGCATTTCCCTTAGCCCCGTTACTTCCTCGAAGAAAACAAATAAATAGAATAGTGGTTGAGTCCCTCGACCAGGTATTTGTGCACACAGTAGAAGACTTGATCAATTTCTCCCTCACTAAAATTGAACATACTTGTTGTCCCTCGACCAATTTTTGGAGAACCTTGGTCGTGTTTGACCATTTTTGGGACTTCTATAGGATGGTCGAAGACAAAGCGCTAGGTGAAGCGGAGATCGTGGGATCTTGCCCCCTTCTATGGGTTTTTTGGGTTTAGGGTTTATGTAACGGGTATGGGATGTCAACCCATGGGTTTACTCATTTTTAGGCCCCATTTGTGATGTATAAATAGATATCTAGGTGATGTAAGAAAGTAGTGGAGAGACCTAGTAGAATCGGCTTAGTGCAGAGTTAGAGGCTTTGTGCATACTATGTGTTAATAATTGCAGAGCTAAGTGCAAGTGATTATAGGAAGATTGTGTGCAAACTATGTAAGAAGGCTTTGTGATGTGACCTAACTCGGGGAAGGAGGATCTGGCGAGGTGCATGTAGATCTCCTATCCTATGCAAAGTTGGTATTGTGTCTCTGTGCATTGAAAGAATATAATAAAGAGAAGAAGATTTGGTGGACGTAGCCCCATGCTGGGGGTGAACCACGTATATCCTTTGTTATGGTGCTTTGTTTTATACTATTCATGTGGTTTTGAATTTATTTGCTTAGTTCTTAGTCTGGATGAATGTTTAATTCTTAGTGATAGGAATGAATGCTCGATCTGATCTATTTCTATATGCTAAGTGCTTATATGTGCTAGATCTTATCAAATATTGCGTTGTTATGTAATTAGGGTTTTACCTACAATGTGATTAAGGGTTAAATACTAATGAATGTTAACCTCTAAGTGCTCTGTTAAAGCATTGTGATCACAAATCTGTGTCCCATTTAGGTTGTAGACACTTGAGTCCTGCAACCCCCCCTGCCTCTACCTCAGGTGAGACTTCATATTCTTCGCAGGTGTTGCCAAAAGGGATGGTAGTTAAGGTTTTGTTGGTGCATTGTTGAAGCATTGAAACTTGGGTCTTCCCCCGTGCCAACAAATGGTTCTGTTGTCGGGACTTGAAACTGTGATTTTTGGGAATTGAGGAAAAGAGAAAGCTCTGTGCGTAGATCTATTGTTGTAGTGCATAGTACTCTACTTGAATTTTGAAGCTCTGTGCTAAGAAGAGAAGTTTGATCTAAAGAAAAGAGGTAAGATCTTAAATCTTTGTGCTCTGATAAAGGTAAGATAAGTGGAAATTTTTATTTCAAAAGAATGGATCTAGGTATATTTGATAGATTTCATCCTAGTTTGAAAACTAGGGCACAACTAGAAGAAAGAAGATATGATATAAATAGATCTCATAAAAATAGTGAAAGATATGTTATCCCTATGCATAGAAAGAATTTTTGGACTAACAAGTGGATGCAAGATCCTAGAAAGATTTTTTTGCAGGTCCATCACTGTGATCCCAGTGCGCAGTACAAGAAAGGTTGGGGATCATTTAGGAGAAAGAGAGGATTGACATTATGTTATTATTGTAGAAGACCGAGACATCTTGCTAAGGAATTCCCTCGTAGAAGTCCTATTTTCCTTTGTTGTAAAGCTACTGGACATGAAGTTTTGGATTTTCCTAGAATGATTGCTAAAGTTGAGAAGATGAATATGAGACAAGAAAACCATGAGAAAGGTCCAAAGACTAAGAATATGCTAAAGAACTAGAAAGAATCAGAGGCTATATTATTGTAGATGAAAGAAACATTGAATGATCACAGAGACATCAGTTTATAAGAGATTTTAAAATATAAAGAGTGCATAGAAACACGAATAGGAGACTTCAACATAGATTGTGTATTGGATGAAGAAAAACAGGTAAACATTATAACAGAAAGTACTTGGGAGATCTTAGGAAAGCCTGCTATGATTCCTTCATTAGGAGGAATAGGATTGTTTAAAGGAAAGTTGATAAACCTATGTGGAAGACTTGCCCATGTACCTATGATTTCTCATGGAACATCGACAGAAGAAGGATTTGAGGTCATTAAGTTTGCTGAGAACAATGCTCCCTTTGTACTTTTGTTAGGAAAGACTTGGATCGAGAGAGATCGGATATGAAGGAGAAAAGAAGAGGAGGCCATAGAACAGAAAAAGAAATAATTAAGGGATTTCATGGCTAAGAGAATAACGCGCTTAATAAAATAACAAGAGGACACGCCAAAGAAACTAAGGGCCAGAGACTTAGCTGTCAAAGTTGAAAGAACACAAGAAGGCTTAAAGAACCTATCCATGCAGGAGAGTAGAGCACCTACTCCAGAAGAAGTAAGAGAATAAGTATTATCATGGAACCTTGTGAAATATCCTCAATAGTGCAAAGTTACTATGCTAAGAAAAGATAACAACAATAATGGAAAATGGATCCAGAGACTCAGATCACAGGAAATAAAGCTAGAAAGATTAGTAAGAAGAAATAAAAGCTATAAAAATTGCAGGAGGTTCCAGAGAGGACTTCGCAGAAGGTAGACTTCCATAACTTGAACCTCGCCAAAATAGTAGAATAAAATAGGCTGGAACTTCACCACGACGAATCAATATTACCATTGTAGGTGTCCTGGCCATTAGAATGACACTCCAGAACGGCCAGAAACGCAGTTGTTTTCGGAACGTCTCAATTGGACTATTGGGACCGTGCCATAATGGATGGAATTGTATTGATTGAGGCATTCTTTCCCATTGGAGGAGTCCATTACGATGTAATATATTTATCCCATCGAATGTTGCACTGAGGACACTTTCACGAATTTTTATTATCCGAGCCCAAAAAGAACTAATCGCTTTCATGCAGTTCTTATTGTAACCTCACCATTTGTTTTTCTACCTTGCTTGTTTGTTTACATACCCGATATATCTGATCTCGAGTGTGTATGTTAGGCAACCTTAGCATAGTAGAGAAATACGTTGAAGAAATTCTAATAGACCTCATGGCTAAGAAGGTCTTGTCCATAGGAGTACAAGCCTCATCGACGAGAGGAGTGCAAGCATCCCCATCGACTGCACGTTGATCTGGGCCATCCCAAACTGTGACAGAGAAGAGAAGCAAGCATTATGACAACTTGGAAAATGCAAAGCTCATTCCATCAATCTTTTCTGATATATCCCGCTTCTGGCTAGCGCGGTTAGTCATGATAGCATCCCAAGGGACTTCGAATATAGATTGATTACTGCATACCTCCCGAAGAGGATACACATAGTTGTATTGCAGTTAGGACAGACTATGATGCTAAATATCAATGACTTCAATTTAGGAGACCGTGAGAACTATGGCATTCTCGTACCTCACAAGTATTTGACAAAAACAACAGGGAATAATTCGAAGATAATCCCCTAGCCATGGACTATGGACATCGCAAGATAAACCATCCTCAATGTGATGAAGATACCACACTTCAGCAGACATAAGGAGGTTAACATGTGCGTTAAAATTCTCTTGTCATGCTACCATGGTGTTTACCTATGGTTTGATCGACGCATCACCGTAGATCTGACGTTGATCCATCAGATCATTGAATTAAGAATGCAAGGACCCGACCCTCAGGATTTTTACCCAAGGAAGGTTGTAGATCGCTCCCTGGCGCAGCACATAAATAAACCTACGACGATGTGGAGAAAGAGAAGAGGGGATACAAGGTAGCCTCCATCCAGAATGGCGTAGTGCACCTAGCCTACCATTTTATCGTTGGTAAGCTCGTCAGGAAGAACTGACCAGCGTAGGTCATGGGGTTCGTCATTGACCTCACAGGAAAATGCGTCGAAGGGATGCAAATGAACTGGGTGAGCTACCTCGTCAACCAGTTGGATCAAGATTTCCACAAATGATAGGACCAGGGCTACGAGTTTCATTTTAGCTGGTTGTTGATTCTCATTGCCTTAATTTCTTGGGAGATGCCGAAAGGAGTGACCTTCCCTAAAATTGATTCGTTCGAACCACTAGCTGCTAAGTTCACTATGCTATGGTATTCGAGCAACATGGTGAAGAAATGGTAGTCAAACGTGGTGTTCCACATATATTATTTATTGCTGAAGAGGGCCATTGAATCCTTCCCTCGCATGACGTCGAACACTCTACATAGGTTCAGGCCACTTGCGAAGTTCCACATAGAAAAGAACTTTATCTATATCACTGTGCCCAGAGACAAACACAAGGAAGAGCACCAGTCCTATTACAAACTCACAGAGGAGGACATGGAAGAAATATCCAAGGAATGGCCTGCAAGTTTCCTTGTACTAGTTGACCAAGAAGAACTCTCCGACCCCGACCTCATTGGAAGCCCTATGGTCACTCGCGAAGAATATGATGCACCCAATAGTAGCAGGAAGAAAAAGAAGGAAGAGGTATAGGAATTGAGTAGCGCATCAAAGGAAACTACACCAGATTCACCTGAAGGAGGAGGAGGTGATGAAGTATACAAAGAAGAGGATGAAGGGGAAGAAAAAAAACGAGAACATGGTGAAGTGACACCGCCTAAGGATCCCATCACGGAGGCTGAGACATCCAAGAAAAGAAAGGGTTCCTCGAAGAAACCTTCATCACGAAAGAATTCAAAAGCCAATAAACCTCCATTTCAGGTTGTGCTCACAGTAGATGATATTGACCTCATCATCGTCGTTGTGTCAGATACCTCAGAGGAAATTTTGTAGTGAAGTGAAGCCAAACAAGAGACAATGTTTGACAGGATCGAGGCAGAGCTCAAAGGGGTACAACAGGATCTTTATTCGAGCTGCGCAGTGTCTATTGCGTCATTTTCAGCAGGGGACATAGAAGTAGGAGATGAGCCTGCCCAGCTACATAGATTAGAAAACTCGACCAAGGCTCACCTTCGTCAGGTCCATGAGGAAAAGGAGTAGGCTACACAGGCATTAAATAAAGCAAAAGAAGAATCCCTAGAACAACGTCGGGTTGCGCAGTAAGAGAAATGTGACCTCCAGGCTAAGTTTGCAGAGGATAAAGCACAGATCCAAAAGGAAAAAGAACAACTTCTCACAGAAACGATGGGAGTCAAGGAGGTAGTCACCAGAGCACTTCGCTCTGTGTTGGGACTTGCATATATAGGAGAAGACACAGTGGAGAGTCAAGTGGATAAGCTCGTTGCAACTATTCAACAACTTCAAGAAAGAGTGGTTGAACTAGAACTACAAGTCGTTCCAAGCACTCAGTAGGAAGTGCGAGATCAGAGGGAAGAAACTGCTCGAAGCACAGTCGAAATAATCAAGGCATTGACCTTAGAATGCAAGAAATTAAGCAGTCGAAGTGCACAAATCTATGAGCGCCTTGCAGAGGACCCATAACTAAATAAATTGGAGTCATAGCTCCATGAGGAAAAGAAACAAGCATCGACAATACAAGCATAGTTGAAGCCGCTATCAACAATCAAGAGGATGAAAAGGTCCCAAGAACAGTGCACCGTTCAGAAATAGTTCCATGCCATCCAGAGTAAAGTCATGGAAGTGACCCAGAGGATACAACCATTGTAGGATGAAGCCTGTACAATTTTTGAGGAGATTGAGGGACAATGTGTACAACTAGAACAAGTAGTCACCACGGTGGAACAATGATTGGAAGGACCAGTGACCGAGAAAATTATTCAGGAGTTCACCAAACAAGAGGCTCTGGTGAAGCAACAGGTTGAAGCAGCTCGAGCCAAGCTTGAGGCCTTTGAAGAAGATTTGCCCAGATCAGAGTGACTTGGGACGAGTCACAGGTGAGTGGTGGGGGCATGTTGGCCCTCAACCAATTTTTGGAGAACCTTAGTAATGTTTGACCATTTTTGGGACTTCGACAGGCTAGTCGAAGATGAAGTGCCAGGCGAAGTGGAGATCGCAAGATCTCACCCCCTTTTGTGGGATTTTTGGGTTTAGGGTTTATGTAACAGGTATGGGATGTCATTTCGTGGGTTTACCCATGTTTAGGCCCCATTTTTAATGTATAAATAAATATCTAGGTGATGTAAGAAAGTAGTGGAGATACCTAGTAGAATCATCTTAGTGCAGAGCTAGAGTCGTTGTGCATACTATGTGTTAAGACTTGTAGAGCTAAGTGCAAGTGATTGTAGGAATCTTGTGTGCAGACTGTGTAAGAAGACTTTTTGTTATGACCTAACTCGGGGAAGGAGGATCTGGTGAGGTGCGCACAGATCTCCTGTCCTATGCGGAGTTGGTATTGTGGATCTATGCATTGAAATAAGATAATAAAGAGAAGAAGAGTTGGTGGACGTAGCCCCACACTGGGGGTGAACCACGTATATCTTGTGTTATGGTTCTTTGTGCTATATTTTTCATTTTGTTGTGTATTTATTTTCTTAGTGCTTATTCTGGATGAATGTTTAATGCTTAGTGATAGGAATGAATGCTCGGTATGATCTATTTCTATATTCTAAGTTCTTAGATGTTCTATAATTAAGGTTTTACATGCGATGTGAGTAAGGGTTAAATACTAATGAATGTTAGCTACTAAGTTCTTTGTTAAATCATTGTGATCAAATATCCATGTCCCAGCTAGGATGTAGACACTTGAGTCCCGCAACCCCCACTGGCTCTACCTCGGGTGAGACTTCATCTGCTTCACAGGTGTTTCTGAAAGGGTCGGTAGTTAGGGTTTTGTTGGTGCACTATTGAAGCGTTGAACCCTAGGTCTTCCTCTGTGCCAAAAATCCTCTTAATCTAATCCCTAAAACATCGTCCAACAACTTCTATGAGACCAATGATTTTTCCAAAGAAGAAGAGTTTAACTCAGAACGCTCAGTTTCAGGATCTGAAGACATGGAAGATAACAATGACCATAATGAAGAAAGGGGAAACCCACCTCAGAATAATCAACCTTGGTTGGCCATAGATTCTTTGGCCATCTCTTGACGAGTACATAACCTTCCTCGACATCAAGAGAAGTTACTCCCTAAATTTGACATTGAAACCTCAGGATTGCTTGAAGACCATATCAAAAAATTCATACTAGATATTAGACTGATGAATGTTCAACATGAAGATGTAGTATGCAGGATATTCAACTACACTTTTGAGAACTCAGCCTCCACATGGTATTTTAACTTTCTTGTAGTATCCATAACTAGTTGGATGAAGTTTCAAAAGGATTTTTTGGATAAATTTGCAGAGGAAACCACTACAAGAGATTTGATGGTTGAGTTGTTTGCCGCCACCATGAGTTCAAAGGATAAGGTTAAATGCTTCAATCAAATATTTACCACTATCTTAAACAAATTCCAACCCAAAGCTAAACCTACTCAGGAGTTACAAATCGATGTATACACTAATTCTCTCCCAACTTCTATTTCCATGTTTGTGAAAAGGGCTTCCAAACCAACCTTAGCTGAGAATTTTTAATAAGACAAAATGATAGATTTTCAAATGAAAGGATGAAAATAAGGCCAGTTCTCATTAGTTAAGAAAGAATTTCAGCCTCCTCTCGGGAGAGGACTCTTGTTGACTAGACTCCTAGGGAAACAAATAGAACAAGGTCCCTAAAATGGAAGTGGATACATAGAATACCTACAATGCATGGTCAAGAAGTTGTAAAATGAAATCATAGACATGAAGATAAGTGCAGGGGAGGGAAACCAAGGCCACAGGCCCTATAAACCCTTCTTTAAAAGAAATCCACCTTTCAAAGAAATTGAACCTCCCCCGACCAACTTAAACATCGATCTGGGAAATGTAGCATCCGACTCTTTATGTACCTACCATCAAGAGAAACACTTTGAAAGAGACTTCCCTCAATGGGTGCATTCCATGAATTTGATGGCCAATCGGTTTCTAGATGAAGTTTCCCTAACAGAACAACCCAACGGCTCAGTTATGAATATTTTCGATCAGGAATAAGTTGATCCATGTTGGGCTCATGATATGGTTAAATTAATGATGATGATTAGATCCTTTTTGTTCGGTATTATGTGTGTATTTTACTATTTTGAAGAAGTTTTGAAGTATTCTTATATCAAAACGCCATAACTTATACCACGTATGTATAATTGATTTTTGTAATGGTTTTAAGTTTAATCCAGCAGCTCGGCCGATACTTCATCCAACACTATTATAGGAAGCTAATTTAAATCTTAATCTGTGGGAGCATTAAGTGCAATTTGGAAAATATGGCACATGGGTTTTGTGCGTAATATGCCCAATTAGGTCCTTTGCAGGCCATTTCCAGAAATTATGAATGGATTGAGAATAGTTCATGGTTTTCAATTTGGCATCCAATACTCCATCTGACACTGCGTCCGACACTCCATCGTGCACTAAAACCATGGGCAAGTTGGCGGTTATCATATTGGCGTCCAGTGATGGGAAAATTAGAGACATGGGTTTTTCTTGTGCTCATGGCCTCCATCTATTGATCTTCTGACAACTTGGATTGGGTTGTTATACTGGGCATTTATTGACTCGTTTAGTTTCTAGAAGCCATCGGCGGTCAAAATGCATTAAGTGTAATTTATTATTTTTAGAGGAGGTCAAACCTTCCATTAGTCGACCTCTCATCTTGTAACCTCTATAAATACCACATCAATGTTCAAACAAATAGCTAATCTAGGGATTGTTAAGTTCAGAAGCTAGCATTGTTTTTGTTGTTTCAAGACATTTTCATAAACTTGTGTACACTGTATTTTTTAATTTAAATGATGAAATCGTGTTGCTTGAGCTCTTGATTCACCGTTGAGGAGTAGCCATGACCTACTGGGGGGCCCACCAGTGGTCTGGGTGAATATTTAGTTAGTTTTCCTGTGAATTCAAGTAGTGTAATTGTTATTTCTTTTATTTTTTGTACATGTGTTTTTATCCCTTTTTTTACTTACTGTGTAATTGTTTTTTATAGTTTAATTGTTTCAGTTTCTTGTTGCAGGTTGCTTATGAAGGATAATGTTAATATGCCATGTATCTTTAATTAAATAGGAAACAATATTAATCTTAATCCACTAACCCATGTGTGATTAGATGATAGTTAGAATTTATACATGGTGAAATAGGATAATTAGAAGTTAAAACATAGTATAGATATAATAGTTTCTTTGGCAAAGTTTTGGTGGATGGATAAATGTTCATTTTAGTTTTGATTCATAGTTTGATTATTTAGTTTCTATTTAGTTTTCTTATCTAATTTGTTGTTTAGTTGGATTACTAATTCTCTTGTTATATGATGAAATAGAAATAAGATTTGAAGTATGATTTTATGAGTATTTCCATTTGTAATTTAAATTGTTAAAATATGATTAGTTTAATTTACTTTATGCAATTTCCATTCTAGATCTAGATTGCAATTTCAATTCAAAGTTTGATTTTGAGTTTAGTTCTTAGTTATAAATCTCTAGTAGTGTGAATTTGCTTACATTAGCATAGAATGCAATTGAATCAAATACAATAGTGTTTTCATATTGTTGATGATTAATGCATGAATTAAAGAATCACATGGATTTTTAGGGTAGTTAATGTTTCTTCTATAATGGCCAAGTTCTAATTAGATTGTCTAATTCATACCTTTCACTTTTCTATAGAAGTTAATATTGAGTTTATCCCTCTTAAGTTATCATTAATTGTTAAATTTCATCGTGATATTATACGACACCGAAGACATAACCATCAACACTATATTTGAAGTTTTCTTGCTTTTGTAGATTAGAGAATAGTTTTCTTGTTTTGGTAGATTAAAGAATAGTTTCTTATTGTAGATTAAAGAGTAGTTGTTGATTACTTTTACTGTCATGATGCTTTGAATTTTGTAGATTAAGATTTCCTTTCGTAAATTAGAAGTAATTATGAAGTTTAATTTAAGAATAGAGTTCACTTGCTTATTAGTTTGATTAGTTGTTTATTGAGTAATTTTCACTAGTTTACTTGTTGTAGAAGTTACCATAGGTTAGTTAGTTGATTGCTTTCTTGTTTACTTTCTTTGATAGGGTAGTTTTGTGCTTGTTTAGTTGCTTTAATAGGGTAGTTTCTTGCTTGTTCATTTACTTACTTGTTGTTGCTTATTGAATTTGAGTAGGTTAATTAAATTAGTTTGTTGTTGTTATTGCTCATTAGATAGATTAAATAGATAGTTTAATTTTTCTTATTGTCATTATTAAGTTAATTTGATTTAAGTAGGGTTTTCATTTTCTTTCTTAGAACAATCCATTGATCCTTTGTTCAAAAGTTACTTATGGTAAATACTTTAAGTTTCTTAATAAGGTTTGATCATTAATAGTCTTTGATTGAATAGATTATCCCTTCAATAGCCCATTTCCTTAGTTATACTATACTACCTCTATCCTTTCTTCCTTGGAACATACAGTGCTACAACTCTAAGTTTACTTACCTCAGGTTGACAATTTAATTGAGGGTTTTTAGTGTTTTTTAGTGCATATAGAACACCCATCATTTTTGGCATCTTTACTAGGGAGTTGTCTCAAGGTAGGAATTAGATCATTTCTAAACATTAGCATTAGTTAGGTGGCGGGGTAAATTTAAGATGAGAGGTAAGAACCCGTACATCTGCTATAGTAGGTTCCCCCAAACCCAATGGTATTTTTTCTTTTTGTTTTTGTTTGCTTTCATGAACAGACCGAGAGACCCAAAACTTAGATTCATTAAATCTAAATTAGACCTTTCAACCAAGGTTTCTTCTGACCTTTTCGGGGGAAGGAACATTCCACTCATAAACTCCGTAGACCTATACCAAAAAACAGTATCTATATCAACCCAAAGAGATAAAGCGATCTCTGAAGAGACTAAGGCAGGGAGCACTATAGAACAAAAAGTTGAAGCATCAGTAATAGTGGGATAGGAGGACAGACCACTCGATCCCTCCACAGAACCAAACAACACAACCTTTGTTTTCTTACCACCACCAGGAAAATGAATTCGAAGGTGACCATTAGTTTGGAAGATCTCTCTTAAATCCTAGAAATAGATGGGATCTCTTCTTCTCAGGAAGAACACATCTTGACAATAGCCAAGAACTTGTATACCTCTCCGTAAATATTAGAAGAATCAAGGTCCTATGAGCTACAAAATGATTTTTCTTGTCAAAATGCGAAGGAATCTGAAAAATTATGGACTACATATAGTGGAGAGCAATCATTAAGACCTGAGATTGAGGAGTTCTCAACATCCATCTCAGCAAATCCTTTATGTACTTCAAAAATCAATCATCCAGAAGAAGAGGATCTGCATAGCATGATGAATGAGAGCATAGAAACCACTGTTGATGAACATCAAGATTACATTGAAATTTGGTTTTAAGAGGTCATCAGGCCACAATACTATTCTCTTCTTCAACACCTTCGGATGCCAAAACAAGTAGGTTGGTTGGTTCTTCATATCCAGGTAATCACTGTAGTAACGTTTTAATATGTGGATATGAGTATGTTTCTTATATTTCTTTGCACATGGTCATATTGGAAAAGTTCTTACACTTGAATAAATATTTTCCTTTCTTTTTAGGTAGGGTAGGATAATAAATAAAAGTTGCATGTTGTTAGTTTAACTTAAAGTCTAATGCAACCTCATTTTACATTTTCTTTTAATAAAATAACTATGAGATACATGTTCCAGTGAATTGATCTCATTGATGTCATTAGTATTTGATATTTTAGAGTGTGGTTTTTGACAAACAATTCTAGAGATTTCTGTAGGTATTTATTTCACCAGGAGTAGACAGTTTCAAGGATATTTAAAGGAAGGATGTTTCTTCAAAATATTTCTATATTTTAACCTTGTTGTCTGCTAAGCATCAAATGAATAATGACTTTCTATAATTAGCCATATTTTTGTAAAGATTTTCATCTTCTTTTTTTTCAAGGCATCTTAAATAGCATCTTCTCTTAAAAAACTTCACCACTATATAAGGAAGTGATATTGTAACCATCAATATTAGAGGTCACTTGTACAGTTTCCCCAAGAACCTTGAGTAAGTAAGTAAAGTATATTTATTAAAGAGTAACAAGGAGGTCTGATTAGTGGTTAGTCATGGAAACATCACAATAACTTAAAAAAAAAAAAGTGTGTTGAGCCTAAAGATACCTTTGTGTTCTTTCCCAATGGTACCATCCACTACACACTAAAAGTGATTAATTATATCATATATTTATATAGGCTACATCCACTTAATTACCCCTTACATTTGGACAATCACTAAGGAATATATAACATAAATTCATCCTCTAACATAAATACCATCCCAATTGAAAGAAAGAAAAAAGTTGCTTTCAGAGATGTCCCCCCATCTTCTTGCACAAAGAAATATTATACTAAAATTCTTAAAATATGGAGGGCCAATCTCTGAGGGTGTAAGAGGATAACCCGTCGGGATGCTGAATAGGCATGTTGGCAGTGGGTACTAGCCTGTGGTATGACTAGGTAAACCCGCCAGAGTATTGAACAAGTTTGCTGGCAACGAAGCATTCTACCTAGCGAGGATGATAATCTGACAAAAAATAATAATAAGAAATTCCTAAATCTTAAACTTGTCCTGATGTACGAAATTACTTGTAGACAAATCTCACATGAAGTATGAATGGTTAAGCCAAGGTTAATGAACTCCATAAATTTTCCATTGGGAACTAACTTTGAGACTATCTCGAAACTTTCTCTCCTACCTCTTCTTAACTATATATAGTAATTTCTATCCTATAGGTGGGGCCATATTCTAACTGTCTCGTTAGACCGATATGTGAAATTTATCTCTACACTTAACAAGATGTAAATCTTCAGCTATTAGGAGAATTGACTAGTTTCCTATATTTTTTTATTGTGAGGTGTCACAATACTTAGGTGTGGGGGAGGGGTTTCATGAGATGATAAATGATAAATAATGCCTATCTATACTCCATTAGAAGAAGAAGTAGAATCTTTGTAAAATTTATGTATATTGCTTTCATGATTATGGGATATTATATCAACAGTTATTTTTTATTGAAATTATAAATTAGATACCACTAACATCACTGTGTGTTATAAGCCTACTCTAAATTTTATTTATTTTTATGTTTATATAGTGGAATAATTCTTAACTAGTTCTTTGTGACAATTACGGATCAATAACACATTGTTAAACTCACTACAGATCTGTGTTACACACCTATGAACAAAGAAACAAGGTTAAGTGGCTTTGTATTAGGCTAGGTATTTATCTCAGTATGGTTTTGATTTGGAGTTTTCTGGATGAGAATCAAGGTCTAGGGAGCTAGGCCAGGGTTTCCAAAAGATGAGTTGCAAATATAGAATGGGGCAAGGTAGGTATACTTAGTAGCATTTAGGATTTGTCATTGTGTGCGGCAAGTTTCAACATGGGAATGAGATCATGAATCCATTCATAAGAAGAAGGTGTAACATAACTTGACAGTTTCATCCAAAACAGTGCAAATAACTTTGAATTCTTCTAATCTTATAAAACAATCATAGGAAAGCATGGAGGTGGCAACAAATTGTAGCAGAAGAGAAACAAGTTTTGGAAGCATTGCTCGATGAGTTTTTTTAATGAAAAAGTTATGAATGGAAATATGAATATGTCCTCTACACTCTAGAGTCACTAATCCAAGAAAAAATTTACATCTAACCCCTTCACAATTTATTTGAAAACAACCTGTCCAAAAGCGCAGTGATTGTGACAGAAGCGCAACAGAAAAATAGGGGTCAAAGATGGGGCTATAAATTTTTAACCATAACACATTTTACAAAATGGGGAGTTTTTTTGTTGATAAGTTTTTTATTAATATAAAAATCTCTCATTTGTGTGAAATTCATTCCCATGTTCTTGGAATATGTGCCACAAAAGAATGACTAGAACAGTAAATTAAATTGGAGAATTTGATTTTCTGAGATGGGCCTCCAAGAAAGTTGAATATATCCCACTATATTCTACCTATGTAAATAATTAAGGAGTTCATTATTACTTGGTGTGTCCTTAGAAAAAACCTCCTTTGATTTTCCAAAATTCAACTTTATTTGGTCAAAAAACTGTTTTGAAAATAATGACTAAAACAAGAAATTAAATTTGAGAATTTGATTTTCTGAAATGGGTCTCCAAGAAAGTTGAATATATCCCAATAAATGAGACCTGTGTAAAACATAAGGGAGGTTATTGTTATTTGGTATGTACTTATAAAAAATCTCCTTTGGTTTTCCAAATTCATCTTTATTTGGTCAAAAAGAGCTTTTTAACATGATGACCAAAAACATAATCAAAAGCACAACATGGTCTCGTAGAACACTTTTTGTGACTTTTCCTGATCCATTTTTTGATGTAGTAGTGCCTGGCCATGTGTCTACAAATATTTATGTCCCTGTTGTCCCTTTTCAGGAGCATCTCTAGGTGTTCATTAACTCTTCCAAGACAATACTCTCTATCATTTTCAAATTCTGTTGCAGTGGTACCTTCAATGTCTTGTTGACATAGTGAAGGTAGATACTCTGTTTTCAAAGCTTGCCATTTTTGTCTATTAGCTCATTTTCAATTCAATAAGCCATTGAATTTCCCTTTTTACTTCTTAAAAAGTCTTGAGAACATGTCTTCCCAAGTATGAAGGAACGTGGCCAACCCCCATAACATCCTATTCCACCACGACCTCATTGAATTACTTGTTATATTCGAGTTGGAAAAATAGGGGAAGACATGGGATGAGTTCATTTATCAATTTTCAAACCCCCATATTAAAATCAAGACTAGAAAGAAAACACTTGATCTAGGGATGATTAATCCATCCAAACCCCATTCTCCAAAGATTCCAAACCCTCCTACTCAAGCTATCTCTTTGTTGGGACAAAAGACCAAGACCAAGGAAAATGTTGATACCCTTGCAATATCATCGGGAAAGAAGACTAAGAATCCTATTGATAATCCTCCAAAGCCCTCAACATCTATTGATCCTACACCCAAAAAGTTACAAGAGGTAATTCAATAAGGCTTCCATGTAATCCCCACAAATAGGAGAGGAGCTAATTGATTTAATAGAGGATCTTTTCGAAAGAGTACTTGAAACACAAGAGGAAAACCTTATGAAAAACCTCTGACCACTTTGGACCCTATCCAAGTATCCTCTGATCTCGAAATCCCTCACAAAATACTTAGGGAAGTGTCTGCAGAAGAATTGAATCCTCATAGAAAGACAAAATCTGAACCTACTTCTCCTTATAAACCCCCTATTACTCCTACTTCATATATGCCTACCAAAGATCCTAAAACTGATAGACTTTCTACATATTTCAAGGGATCAAAGCCCTCTTTTGAGATATCTGATCTTGCTCCAACAATTGAAAAGCTACAACAGGAAAATGATCAGCTATTGCAACAATTGGAAGAGAGGAAGACTTTAGATGAGCATCTTCACCATGACAATGCAATACTCCAAGAAAAGGTGAATTCCCTTCAATGGTTGGTTGAAGAAACGAACAAAACCAATCGCAACCTCAGGGAACAATTGAAGCAACATAAGAGGCACAAGACAAAACCTTTAGGGCAAGAGGGAGAAGCTTCTAAATCTAATCCTTCTCAGCAAGTCTAGTTACATGGAGAAATTCATTTTTGTTTGCAGTGGGACCTGCAAAATATTATGTGTGGGGGTAATTTTGGGCTCGTGATATGGTTAAATTAATGATGATGATTAGATCCTTTTTGTTCGGTATTATGTGTGTATTTTACTATTTTGAAGAAGTTTTGAAGGATTCTTATATCAAATCATCATAACTTATACCAGGTATGTATAATTGATTTTTTGTAATGCTTTTAAGTTTAATTAAGCATGATTTAATGATTACAAGGAGATAATGTATGATCTGTGTGTCACAGGGAAAAATCGCATGGAGTTTTTCCATCCAGTAGCTCGTCCGATACTTCATCCGGCAATATTACAGGAAACTAACTTAAATATTAATTTGTGGGAGTATGAAGTGGAATATGAAAAATCCGGCACATGGGTTTTGTGCGTAATATTCCCAATTAGGTCTCAATGGGGATGTTTCCTGAAATTATTAATGGATTGAGAGCAGTTCATGGTTTTCAATTCGACATCTAATACTCCATTTGGCACTGCGTCCGACACTCCATTCTGCACTAAAACCCTGGGCGAGTTGGAGGTTATCATATTGGTGGCCAGTGATGGAGAAATATGAGACATCGGTTTTTCTTGTGCTTGTGGCCTCCAACTACTGAGATTCTGGCAACTTCGATTGGGTTGTTATACTGGGCGTTTATTGGCTCACTTAGTTGCTAGAAGCCACCGGTGGTTAAAATGCATTAAGTGTAATTTACTATTTTTAGAGGAGTTCGACCCTTCTAGTGGTCGACCTCTCAACTTGTAACCTCTATAAATACCACAATAGTGGTAAGACAAATAGATAATCTAGGGATTTTTAAGTTCAGAAGCTAGCATTGTTTTTATTGTTTCAAGACATATTCATAAACTTGTGTAAACTGTGTTTTTTAATTTAAATGTTGAAATTGTATTGCTTGAGCTCATGATTCATCGTTGAGGAGCAATCAGGACCTGCTGGGGGGGCCACCAGTGGTCTGGGTGAATATTTAGTTAGTTTTCTTGTGAATTCGAGTAGTGTAATTGTTATTTCTTTTATTTTTTGTACATCTGTTTTTATCCTTTTTTATTTACTGTGTAATTGTTGTTTATAGTTTAATTGTTTGAGTTTCTTGTTGCAGGTTGCTTATGAAGGATAGTTTTAATATGCCATGTCTCTTTAATTAAATAGGAAACAAGATTAAGCTTAAGCCACTAACCGATGTGTGATTAGATGATAGTTAGAATTTATGCATGTCGAAATAGGATAATTAGAAGTTAAAACAGAGTATAGATTTAATAGTTTCTTTGGCAAAGTTTTGGTGGATGGATAAATGTTAATTTTAGTTTTGATTCATAGTTTGCTTATTTAGTTTCTATTTAGTTTGCTTATCTAATTTTCTATTTAGTTAGCTTATCAATTCTATTGTTATATGATGAAATAAAAATAGGATTTGAATTATGCTTTTATGAGTATTTCCATTTGCAATTTAAATTGTTAAAATAGAATTAGTTTAATTTACTTTATGCAATTTCCATTCTAGATCTAGATTGCAATTTCAATTCGAAGTTTGATTTTGAGTTTAGTTCTTAGTTATAAATCTCTAGTAGTGTGAATTTGCTTACATTAGCATAGAATGCAATTGAATTAAATAGAATAGTGCTTTCATATTGTTGATGATTAATGCATGAATTGAAGAATCACATGGATTTTCATGGTAGTTGGTGTTTCTTCTATAATGGTCAAGTTCTCATTAGATTGCCTAATTCATACCTTTCAATTTGCTATAGAAGTTAATATTGAGTTTATCCCTCTTGAGTTATCATTAATTGTTAAATTCCATCATGATATTATAAGACACCGAAGACATAACCATCAACACTATATTTGAAGTTTTCTTGCTTTTGTAGATTAGAGAATAGTTTTCTTGCTTTGGTAGATTAAATAATAGTTTCTTATCGTATATTAAAGAGTAGCTGTTGATTAATTTTATTGTCATGATGCTTTGAATTTAATAGATTAATATTTCCTTTCGTAAATTAGAAGTAATTATGAAGTTTAATTTAAGAATAGAGTTCACTTGCTTATTAGTTTGATTAGTTGCTTATTGAGTAATTTTAACTAGTTTACTTGTTGTAGAAGTTACCATAGGTTAGTCAGTTGATTGCTTGCTTGTTTACTTTCTTTGATAGGGTAGTTGCCTGATTGTTTATTTGCTTTAATAGGGTAGTTGCTTGCTTGTTTATTTACTTACTTGTTGTTGCTTATTGAATTTGAGTAGGTTAATTAAATTAGTTTGTTGTTGTTATTGTTCATTAGATAGATTAAATAGATAGTTTTCTTTTTCTTATTGTCATGATTAAGTTAATTTTCTTTAAGTAGGGTTTTCATTTTCTTTCTTAGAACAATCCATCGATCCTTTGTTCAAAAGTTACTTAGGGTAAATAGTTTAAGTTTCTTAATAAGGTTTGATCATTAATAGTCGTTGCTTGAATAGATTATCCATTCAATAGCCCATTTCCTTAGTTAGACTATACTACCTCTAGCCTTTCTACCTTGGCACATATAGTGCTACAAATATAAGTTTACTTACCCCGGGTTGAAAATTTAATTGAGGTTTTTTAGTGTTTTTTAGTGCATATAAAACACCCATCAATACACCAGAAGAAACAACCATGTTGATATGGAACCTTGACCTACCTGTTGGAAGATTGGTTGTTGTCATTGATGTCAACCCTAGTCATGGGTTTTGGACCAGAAGATTGATGAAGGTATTTGGACATGAAGGAAAATGCATATGCAGATACAACACCCATGGATGGATAATATACATCATTTTGTTTCCGATGGTATGTGGCACATCACGTGGTTCTTAATGGTTGAGGAGAAATGAATTTTTGAAGATGACAAAGTGAATTGAAGAAGGAAGTACATGTAGGCCCTGAAGATAATTAAAGAAAAGAATTACAAAATAAGAAAGTGTCAAGTCGGCCCTAATGTTAAAAGGAAGTGACATAA
>ML784523.1:604365-629099 GCA_009831015.1 Picea engelmannii
TGATATTGGAGGATTGTATCTTCCTATTGGAGGTTTATCCCTCCCTTTACATTTGGAAGTTGTAGCTACCTTTGGAAGTCATTACTTCCCTTGAACAATAACTATTGATTATTTCTCATATATTGTGCATGGTGTATTGTGGTTTATTGGTGTAACCCTTATACTATTGTTAATTTCTCATTGTATATAGTTTAATGGTTTAAGTATAAGTTGAAAAAGGTTTTAAATTGTACTTGATACTGATTCACCCCCCTCTCAGTATCAACACTACCTATGCCTTCTGATGAACTATTTGAGGTTCAATAACCACCCATTGAAGTCTTGGTTGTGAAAACACGAAGTAGGGGTCAACCTGTCTCAAACAACCTTACTACAACCCAAACTTCGGGAGGAAAACCAGCTCCTGATCACTTGAAACCACCTTTTTCTTCTCGAAGAAACCCTATAAACATCCATACACAAGAATATCCAAAGCTAGACTACAACATAGTAGAAGACTTGAAAATTTTGAAAGCAAATATATCGGTCATGGATATATGTAGGATCCCTCAGCAGAAGGACTTTCTGTTACAAGCATTGAAATCAATAGAAATTCCTGCGACAAGCACTGACCAAGGAGGAAATCTAACTCCCACAGATCTAAGAGATAAACTAACTGTGAAGGCCTTATCTGAGGATAAGAAGGGAAAACATTTTGTTCCACCGTTCCTTTTGACATTTGAAGTCTTCAATAGAAAACTCCATAATTGTTTCATTGACTTAGGAGCATCCTCCAATGTTATACCATTTTCTATTTGCAAAAAATTAAACATGGTCCCTCTCAAAAGAGATAAACATGTGATACAACTAGACAGAACCTAGGTGAAGGTCATGGGAGAACTCAAAGATGTAATGATCAGGATATCAAAACACCCTAAATTTGTGCAGTTAATTAGCATCATTGTAATAGATATCCCATAATCTTATGGATTGTTATTAAGTCGATATTGGTCTGGGAAGTTAAACGAATAATTTAGTACAAAATGGGCTCAGCTTTGGCTTCCATTAAAGGGACACATGAATATGATCAGGATTGATAGGGAAAGATATCTAAAACATACTTTCACTTACTTAAAAACCCTCAATGAACCCTCATCGACATATTTCCCTGTGCGAGGAAATTATTCATGTGACTCCAATTTCAGGAATTTCTCCCCCCTCTCATCTGATGTCCCTCTTACTAAAAAATTCGAAATGATTTTTCAAGATAAATTACCAACGGTGACAGAGGAAACCCTCTTCTATCAAGAACCTGCATTAGAAATCATGGAACAAATAGGAGGATTGGAGCAAAGTGACAAAAAGGGGGTATTTGATAGGTTTTTCTCACAATTTTGGACCTTATACTTTGATGGATCTAAATCGCAAGAAGGGTCAGGGGCAGGGTGAATCCTCATTGATCCAAAAGGTAAATGACATCTCCTATCCTGCAGACTAGAGTTCGAATGAACAAACAATATCGTCGAGTATGAAGCTTTGGTACAAGGGATAAAGAAAGACATAGACTTAAACATTAAATAATTGAAGGTTTTCAAAGATTCTGAAATCATCGTCAAAAAATTAAGGAACACTGTACATTGAAACTCTCCATACTTGAAGAATTACCAACAGGAAGTGCACAGACTAATAGATCATTTTGAAGCCTTCAACATTATAGTGAGCCCCCAAAAAAAGAATATTCTTGTTGATTCTCTAGCCACCGCTGCCTCAAGGCTATCACCTCTAGAAGATTATGAAGCCTGCAGGTTCACTGTAGAACTACTCTACAAACAATAGGTGCCCAACAATATTTCTAATTGGAAGGTATTTGAAGGAGATGAACATATCATAAACATTTTGACCAATCAAGATAATTTTAAATACTTGGCTATTGACGATGAAGTATTCCAGGAGCAATTAGCAGAAATCGATCCTCAGACAAATCAACCAATTGACAAACCAAGGTCTCACACAATATCGAAGGGAATAGCCAATTTAGAAAACCTTTTTGACCTAAAGGAAATATTTAAAGGATCAAAGAATTCAAAGATGGGGAGTTCTTGTCCCATGCACGAAAATATAAATTTAGGAACCTCGGAAAACCCCAAAAATATAAATCTCGTCAAGATAATATCTAAAGAGGAAAGGAAGGCCTATCTCAAAATTTTCAGATAGTATCAAGATGTTTTTACATGTTCCTACCGAGATATGAAAACTTATGATACTCGTATCATTCAACACACTATCTCTTTAAATCCTAAAATAAAACCATTCCAACAGAAGCTCAAAAAATAACACCCATCTCTGGAGCCACTCATGTGTCAGAAGTTAAAGAAACTACTAGATGCCAAGATAATTTTCCAAGTTAGACACTCTGCATGGGTAGCAAATTTATTTCATGTGAGGAAAAAGTCTGGGGAGATCCTCCTATGCTTAGATTTCAGAAACCTCAACAGAGCTTTAGAAAAGGACAACTACCCAGTCCCAACAATGGAGAAACTCTTGCAGACTATGTCTAGCTCTGATATTTTCTCCCTGCTGGATGGTTTCTGAGTTTACAACCAGGTTCTAGTTTCAAAAGAAGACCGCTTGAAAAATACCTTCCAAACCATGTGGGGAACCTTCGCTTATAAATGTGTTCCCTTTGGGTTAATCAATGCAGGGGAAACCTTCTAGAGGGACATGGACGTAGATTTTAGATGACTAATAAAAAAATGTGTAGTAGTCTATTTGGATGACGTGAATGTGTATTCAAAGAAAAGAGAAGATCACATCCAACATTTAACCCAAAATTTTGAAAGGTTTAGGAAATATGGTATATCCTTAAACCCTAAGAAAACTACTTTTGGTGTCGAGGAAGGTAAGTTGTTAGGCCACATTATATCTCAAGTAGGAATTCACATAGACCCAGAATGGATTAGGGATATAGCTCATCTTCCATTAACCCACAACAAAAAGTCTATGCAATCATTCTTTGGGAAAATCAATTTAGTGAGGAAATTCACCCTCGATTTCGCTGAAACAATCAAACCCTTACAAAAGATGATTTGTAAAGATGTTGAATTCAAATGGGATGGTGAATAGAAACATGAATGAATAGAAATGAAAAATAAATCAATTGTGTTTGTGTTTTCATGATGTTTTGTTTTAGCTAGGTCGATTGCAGAATGCGTTTTGTTTTTTTTTCTTGTTATAGTACTTCTGTGCTTTTGAAGATTGTGTTTAGCAAGGCGATGGTTGACCTCAATTCATGCGATATGACAAACATTGTTCTTTACTCTTCACTCACATACAACACAAGAAGCACTAGGGGACCTGCGGTTGTTTTAAGGGGTTCTCTATCTAACTTGCATAGATGAACAACCTTGGAAAAGTGATGAAGTTTATTCATGGTGGCCTGGTAAAACCTTAAGGGAAATATGGTAATATGGAAAGGACTACATGTACCTCAGAGACAAAGCTAGCAAGTTTCACCTTAACCATCTCATTTTGAAAATAACAGATGTCCTCCTCTCCCACTCTCTCGGGGAACTCTGCCGAAATAAAATAAGCTATATCAAATGAGTGCACAATAGGAGAGGGTATGCAGATAACTTTGTCGAGGATATGGACGCTCGATGGCAATAGACAAATGTATGTAACTTCAGGGTGACTCTGTTGGGGCTATGGATGCTCGTTGGCAGCGGAGAAACACCGTAGAAAGTGAATAAGGGTAACTAAAAGGCCTAGTTAAAGTGAATTCTTTACTAGACTCTTGTCAAAGGGGGCATGAGTCAGGGTTACAAGAAACGAAGGAGGAATAAAGATTGAAAACCCCACAGGTAGGCCCAAATGCACCAACCGGGGATTTTCAAATCCAAGGATAAAAGAGGCTCTGATTAAAAAACCAGTTGAGTTCTTAACCAACTTTTTCATCAGCTGAGCCTGAGGTAGGAATAGAGATTCTTATTTCTCCTAGTAAGTTGCCATTTTTTGAGCACTCAACACACCCTAAAAATCCTGTGTTAAATTTTTACTTTTTGGGTACCACTTGATCTTTGCACTGTCTGATTAGACTTCATTTTGAGAAATGTTTTTTCTTTTCTTATTATGATGAATCTCATCAGTTATTCATATTTGTTTGAAACTTATGAAACCCCATGACTTAAAAGGTATTAACACCTGAATAAAGAATCAACAACCAAAACATTTCACTGACACGCTTAGATTAGGCATCAGAAGGAATTCAATGAAGGAAAAGAACAACTCGGGAAACCTCAAGCACCGAATGTTGATCTACATCAGCATCAACAGAAGGAAGTTCTTGTTTGCGTCAAATTCTTGCACAGGGATATTTCCGATAGTAAATTCCCATTGTGCATCGGTAAAAGACGAGGGGAATAGATGCTAACTAATAAAGAAAATATATCATCAATAGCTGATACCCGATGCGCTTGTCAAAATTGGGGAAAACCTAAAAGGATCGCAATGAACATTCTGACTATGCTAAAGAGTACACTTGATCATCGATACCCGATGCATTTTTGGCATTGGGACTTTTTCGAGGAAGCTAAAGAAATCACTTGATAGGTTTATCATCGATCGCCAACCCTAGATACATTTTCGACACCGACAAGCTAAGGTTTGTTTTAGAATTAATAACTTAAGAAAATTCCTGACTCCAATTAATACATGTGAATTAGGTCACCGGTCTTCAATGCCATGTGTCTTTACCGTATTGGAGAAATTCATGGTCTAGTTTTAACCCGAGTCATTCTTAGTTCCCTAGATTTGAGTCGCACCTCTGAGTCAACTTTTCCACGACAACATTGTACGGTGAGATTGATTGGCATGAGATATTTTTCATAAGGACATCAATGAAAATGTTCATAGCACATCCCTGATCCCCAATCCAACCACTGAGAGAGTGACACGATGAGACCTTTTAGCGCTAGATACGATTACATTTTGAGCATTTAAGGGGATAATTAATACCAAATACCACATTGGTTGCTACCTCATGTGAAAATCAAAACAACCGTTTAAAATCATTGATAGACCACATCAGCCCCGCGCCTCCACCATCAACACATGATGAATTTAAGTTGTAGATATTCATGACAGATTTGTTTGAATTTCACTCATCACCCGAATTGAATGGTTGATGTGTCACGGTGAGTTCTTCCCTCATTTAAATTATCTTGAGCCGTTGTAAATGAAATCATTCTACATGCAAGGAAATTCAAAGCATCCGAAGAAACAAGACAAGTAATTCAAAGGCTGAAGACTTCTCATAAGTATCAAAATAACCAGGTTTTAGCGAGCTTCACACGTATGTATCCAAGTATGTAAATTTTACATGGATGCAAATTATGTGTTTTCTATCCGGTTTTTTTCTTTACATAGTCTCTGAAGGTTTATTTTAGTTGCAGGAAAAATGTCTCCAAGAAATCCAACAAACATATGATGGCCAAGAGAACCAAATCTAAAGGAACCAGAGGTAGGCGAAGGATTTTCTCCAGGGGATGCAAAACAATTAGAATACACTCCGAGGCCAGAACCTGTCATTAAGACAATGACAAAGAAATTTTTCATCCAACCTACGGCCTTTGGAGATACAGAGGCAAGAAAAGGGTCCATGATGGAACTCCCACATTGGGGAGAATTTTTTAACAAGATCAGTCGAGAGGAATACCCATAATATATCTTACACAGTGATCTAGATGTAAGAGCGCTCTATGACGAAGTGTTCCCAAACATCTGACGGTTGTACCTACATATGGTGGCAAGTAGAACCCCTATTTTTCCCTGTATTGAAGTCCTGAAGTGGCTCATCAACCACACAAACACACATAAATTCTTAATCAACGGTGATAATGGTGGGTGTATTGGGGTGTTCCTTCTGGTAGAGATCCAAAAATACTACAAACTCTAAGACCCCGAGGAGCGTCTAAATATAGTTTTCTTCATGAAGTTCTATGAGAACCATGAAACCAACCGGGTAATGGCCTCATGGTGGAGGGAAGAAAATAAATACACCAACTGGATCACTAGCTGGTACCATATGGCCAACTTAAGGGATCCATACATCTATTTGATGGCTCTCATCTGCTGATTATATGGAGAAAAGGACTGCTCTTGATTTCCAGAGGCTTGGATGCCTTTGGCTTAAACAGTGGCGATCTATGGGAGTGGTTTCAACTGGGGAGTGATAATTTCTAAACAATTAAGAATCTGTATACAACAGGCTTAGACGTTGAAGGAAGGAGAGACACTGGTTTTCTACATGGCTTCATATTTTCTTGATTTCATGTGTGCCAGAAACATCTTCGCTAGAATGAATTTGAGTTGGCATGTCGTAGAGCTCCCGGTCCATGTCTATTTCAGCGTGTTATGGGAGAAAAGGATAAGAGGTCTTACTCCCTCATCTATGATGAATTCATAACACAAATTTATTTCATTCTCTTTAAGAAGGAATTCCTGAGACTATCAGCTGTGGCCAAGAAAATGATTTCCAAATTAGGCCATTGGTACTCGGACGAGCACGCCACATACATCAGGGTGTTCGGGGCCACCAAAGCACCACATATCCTACTAGTGCATGTACCAGACTATATTGTAGTGGGTGAAATATGATATCAAAGCATTTTTCAAGGATACGATGCCACCCTGTTAAAGGACAAGAAGCGGGTGTTCATTCCCTATGGTTTCCATGTAGGTTTCTTCTTGGTTAAAGATACAACTCAAGCAAAACAAGAGGGCTTGAGATAGCTCGAGTTTAGGGTCCAGACAGGATGATTCTGCAAGCATGATCCAAAGGGCCTGGTCTTACAACATGCTTCACAAATGTCGTCCTGCTGGACATACACCCATGACAAATTTGAAGATGAAATCTTAACGAAAAATGCCCAGGAATGGGCCGAGGTGGTAGCAAGGATGGCCTACCCAAAAATGAGTAGGTTCAGGGCCATGAGCCTAGATGAATAGGAAACGACAATAGAGAAATTAGATCAAGAGGCCCTCAGAGCCATAGAAGAAATCAGAGCGACAGAAGCAACAGAGGTTCCCCTGTGGCCCCGATGCAGGATAGAGGATTCCCTATGACACAGGATGCATGGGAAAGGGGATTTCTCATGATAGAATAGGTGCAATGAGTAATTGATCAACTACAAGACAAACCAAAACTCATAGGAATTATAGGGGCCCCTACTGACATCCTGGATGAAAGTCGGGTAGGTCCAAGCAGCCCTGAGCTAATAGAAATTGATGAAATCGTCAGGTGAGATAACCCTGAAATTACAACACCATAGGGCGGATCACCGGGGGATGTTTTAGCTCAACCAGAGATAGTAGTACATCAGGGAAAACAAGTGCACCGAACCCCCTCTGTGAATTGATAAACATTTATGATGATGAAGAAAGTCTGAAGGTATCCCTGGTGACTCCTGTACATTTCACAGAGGAAAAGGAGCCCAAGAAGGCATCTTTCCCAGCTCCTGACACTCAAATATGGAGCCCTTCATAGAATGACCAGGAGGTCGAAAGTGTCTTAGACACTATACTACTCGAGGTACTGGAAAATCAAAAGGACAGTCCGACGAATGAGCCAGGGTTAGACAAACAAAAAGAAGAAGCTCCTCAGTAGGAAATCGACATCTCAACAATCGATTATCAAGTAAGTACTGAGCCTACCCCTGATGCTTCAATTTCAACTGGTACTCAACCTCTTGATGAGAAACAAAATGAATTTGGACCTTTGGAACACATGGAGGATGTTCAAGAACCCATTCTTGAACAAATATACACCATCGGGAGCCTAGGAAATATGCTCACCTGGGGAGATCAACAAATCCCCGAACCCGTGGATGAAGTCCCTGACATACATGCCATCGCCTATGATCGAAAAAGGAAATATATTGTGTAGAGAACCACCAATAAGAGGAGGATTAATCTAGATCGCTCCATCCTCATCACCATGGAGGAAAAACTGATCAACACAACGCATGCCAAGACATCTAAACTTATCGGCGCAGGGATGCAAATCAAGGATGCCATCTTGGACAGAGAGAAAAGGGATGAAGAGGAGATGGTTGTTTCTATGAAGTAATTGTAACATTTGCACCACTTGGAAAAATATTACCAGGGCACCACACAGGCCACGGTGTTCCCGAGGAGCAAATTCCAGGAGGCCTACAACAAATTTACAGATGAATGACACCTATTCATTGCAAGGATAGTCGAGCTTCAAGAAGACACCCTCATGGAACTGGATACGTGCAAGGATATGGAGAGGTGGTACGAGAAAGAACACAAAGCCATCAAAAGGATTGATTATATCAGTGTGGTGCAATAGGGTCAAGACACCGAAGAGCATGACATACAGGTGCTAAGGGAAAGCAAAATCGAACTCATAAGAAAATTGGTCGAATATTGAGTAAAAATGGCTCAGGAACCTCATATGGAAATCCAAGAGAAATGGGTCGAATGTGACAAGAGATTTACCAAGATCAACTGGGAAATGAGATACATCGTCCTCCCCAAATTCGACACACTCGATTACTTTGTCGACTTGCGTGACATAGTCAAATCACATGCCGAACAAGACTCATCATGGGCTGTGGAAATAGAAAAGGTGGAAGGCATGGCGCCAGGATAGGTGCAATAGTTCATGGAGCACCCGATCAAAGCTCAAGCCATGTTGCAACAATTAAGTGCCAAAATAGTCAAGTATTGGGCATGGGAAGTAGAGATAAGAGAAATATTTTTGGCCCCAATGGAACAACATAGATTCACGTATGCTAACACATGAGAGGATCTCTTCATCAAATGGTTAGAGTATGAGAACAGTCATCCACTCAAGTGAGATCATTTGATGACTCTTTGAAGACCAACAGAATAAAGCACCATGTGGCGAGTTTTGTTTTACTTAGCTACACTTTAATACTTATTTTTAGTTAATAGTATGTTATAAATAGGAGGATCAACCTGTTAGCAAAAGGTCAATGGTTGTTGCAAAGACTCTCATTTTTTGGATTTGTAAAGAACTATTTTGGAGATTCCTTAATTGATAAGTCATGTTTAGGACCATAGATAAGTTTGTGTTTTTATCAAAAGTGTGTATGATTGGATGTGAAGAAGAATTATTTCTAATTTCATCTCATGAATGGATGTTATAACGAGTAAGAGATTCTAAATATGTTGATAAGTTATCATATTCAATGTTTTTATAGTTCTTGTCTTTAGTGATGAAAATTAAATCGTTATGTTAATATGTGATTGATGATTAGAGTTGAGGAAACCATTTTTCTTGCCATCGTTTTTTGCATGTATGTTTTCTTCTGAAAATTTGTATCTCAAACAATAATTGGAACACCAACAGGTTAATGTTTTAGTACTAGGCCTATGGTAGAGAATCATTGTCAGCATGTTGGAGTGAAAGGGTTATCCTAAGCTCAGCCTTTTCTAGTAGTTAATTTTTCCCACCTTTTTACCCAATTGGTTTATACCGACTTTTATCTTGTATCGGTCCCACCTATAAGAGAAAATACAAAAAGAGAACGTCTGAAATGAAGGAGAAGATTTCACTATAAAACATAAATCCCATCAATTATTTGGCTGGATCACAATATTTGGAGAACCATTCCACCATTAAACTTTGCAGAGTCTAATTTGGCCTCAGTGGTGGGATTGGTTCTTGTTTTTGAGTTAAAGGGATTTAGGAACCCTCAACACACTCTCCCTCACACTACTCCTGGTAGAGAATTTCCTTACACCCACCTACCTCAGTCCTCTTTGAGGTTTATCATGTGCCTTCCTAGCTTCAAGCTTGCAGTCCTCTTAGCTCAGGTGACGTTTTTCTGGGTTCTCAGACCCAATATTCCAAGTTCAATCTCCTTCTATTACTGTGTTTTTATTTTACATAGTTCATCCCTTCTTTCCCTTTTCTTATTACTTTTCCTGCATGCATTCTCTCGGAAGGATCTTGACCTATCCTTTTGTTTCTTTTGTTAGAAGGAAACTTGTGGGTGCATATGGAATACAAAATTGGTATTCTCTTGTACCTTTGGTCGACATCCTCTACTGTCCTAGATGGATTTTCCATATGTACATTCATCGAGGGTGGTTGTTTTGTCAACCACCAATCCTCCCTCATTAACCAACTTGCATTATCATTAAGGCTAAGGAGAAGTATGAATATTCCAAAATATCTCAACAAGGAAGTTTGGGTCATCTTGACATAGTGAAACCCCTTTCTAGATTTCCCATTATTTCCATTAGTAGTATCATAGCCACTACTTTGAGGCTTCACCCCCATAGTCATTTGATGGCAGTTACAATTAAAAAATAATAAATTTACAATATTTACATGCCATTTCATGGAAATCACTAATTATAATTAATTACAAGCCAAAGGAAACAAGTGTGTTACAATCCCCTCCCCCATAAAGGAACATCATCCTCAGTGTTCTTTTCAACAACGCCTGCCATGTAATTAACTTTTAGCTACTTCAACAATGTTCTCTTCTTCTTGATTTGGTAATTTCCCAGACTCCTTAAATTTATCATATTCCTACAAGAATTTCAAGCAACAAGCATATCAAGTCCAATTTCATGCAAAACCTTTTATTGTTGTTCAAGATCAAGAGTAAATATTCACATATTAGCAAAATACTTATATGTGTTGTTCATGGATATACATCCATATGGCTATATCATTCACTTGGCTCACTATTTTCCTGGACATACCCATTGTGTGCATGATCCTCATCAACAAATGAAAACATTTTAAAGACTCCACTGATTTCTTTCACATGATCTATCAAATTTTCCCCTTCCTTGCAGTCACTCACCTTTTAGGCTCAGGCTCAGGAATCCCCTTCTTTTCTATACAGTCCCTCCGGAGATCGATCTTTCCTACCCAGGATTTCTCGTAGAAGAAGACTTTCAGAGACTTCATTGAGTCTTATAGCTGAAGAATCCCCCAATATTTCTTTTCTAAGGCATCCCTCTGACTTGCTATGCCAAAAGTGTCCTTTCATCCCGTGTTACCACAACACAACATTCTTATGGCGATCATGACTTATCACAAAGTTATCATGTCACTACAATAACATTTTCCATGCTTTTCGGATTTGATAGCCATCATCTATCCTCCCCGGACAGATCCTTTTCATATCACTTGTATCACATGCATACAAAAATTCGTGAAATTATTTCATTAGTTTTCAATCATTTTTATTTTCAAATATGTTACCCACATATTTTTCTAATTCACAATTCCATTTTGATATGTTCCATACAGGAATCAGATTCTACAACACTGAGATTTATTTCTTGTGGTAGTTTGGCTCTTTTATAATCAACAATAATTTGTCTTCCTTATGGACTTACAACACTTCCATATCCAAGACTCTTCTTCCTTCAATTTTAACTTCAATTAGCTAAACAAATTGTTAGTTCTCATGCACATTATATTTTCATTGCACACTTGTAGTGGTTTCCAAACAATTTTCAAAATTGTGCATACTAACAATTTCCTCATATTAATCTATTCAATTATATAAATAAAAAGGAAATATCATTCCTTACACATGAATCATTTAAGAATACCAAACTTTTGCAAATGCAATTCAATATTAAGTGAATTTAATCCAATGTGCTAATATCCATGGCCACATTCACATACCATGCACCCTTACACTGATTTTAGATTATTATTGTTCATGTTAGGCGATCTTTCCATGGTGTGTTGGAACTCAACCAACATCTCTAAGATGGATTCCCTATCCATATTAATTATTACAATAGGATTGTCCCTCATGCGCTGAACTAATCATATCCTCAAATCAGCACACATGAAACTAAAAGTTTCCCATGAATGCATTAAAGCATTCTTTCTTCATCGGTAGCCAGGGTTCCAACATTTATGGCCACTCAATTCCTCTCTTTACCATTCTTTAACTCTAATAGAATATTGGAATATCCTTCTTTCATAATGGGAAGTCCATTACCTTCCCTCTCATTTCCTTAATTCATTCAGTCAATGTGCTTCTCATGAGAACTATTGTTCCCAATCATTCTCGATTGGTCAAAGTATTCATGATACTTTGTTTGTGAATTTTCTTGTAAGGATATCAATCATCCTTCGATGTTAGAGGCTCCTCCCTCTATCCTTTAGGTTATTATTTCCTAAATCATACCCTACTTGGGCATCATTGACATACAATAGACACTCAACATCACATGCATATCATTAAGATAATAAAATATCTTAGAAGGGATTCTTATCCAATCCTTTCATTCCATATGCACACTAGTATGAAAAAATATTTATACATGTTCCGGTTTCCAAGACCCTCTCTTATATTACCTCATTAGTGGTGCTTCATGGGAACTCTCAAAGTCCCTGAATCAATATTTCAACAACAACCTTCTTGTGTTTACCTCTTCTTGAGATTGTTCACCATTGGAATATGTCCTTCCCTAATGAATCCAATTGTTTCCTATACATAATAGGAGTCATCACAATCACAATTATATTAGTTGTCATTTCAAACAAAAATGGAAGTACCATATCATTTAAATCAATAAAAAATTGAAGATATGTCCTAGCATATCTATATGCACTCCATTACATTACCTCAGTATTTTTTTGAGTGCAAACATGGAATATGTTAGTTGTCCTTATAATCATGTAGCTATGAGAATTCTCATGCCGAAACACTTACATGCATCAACATATTCGTTTATCATTCCAAAGAAACAACACAAATGACAAGAAAGGAGTCAAGGGACTCTTCCCTTTTTCCAATTCCTTCTACACATCCCGAAACTTTTGGTTTAGTTGAGTTATTCCAAGGCATCATTGCTTTTACTTAACATGGCTCAACCAAGCCTATTCATTTAAACATACTTATTGTTTTATTTTCTCTTTACCATTTGTACTTGTTTTCACAATTGTTCTTTTAAGGCTTACAACTTTGTTAAGAAAATTAGAGTTTTAAAAATAAAATAAAAATGTTCCTCCTTGTTAGGCTCCAATCTACTGATGTAAATTAGAGTGCAAATGATTGTCAATCCGGTGTTTGTAAGACTTAGAGGCATATCCAAAATATATGGATTTAGAGATAACTTTTATTCTTTAATGGGAATAAACAAAACCTATTCTAAGGGCTGAATATGGAAGAGATGCTAAGCTTCTATTCAGAAGTCCTATTCATAGATCTCATAACAGTAATCAACAATTGTTTTCCTAAAGAGTATCAACAGTAAGCATTCAAGAGATGTTCGAACTAGTTCTAAGACTTATCAAATGCTAGAAGGACAAAACTCTTATTCAAGAGATGCAACAACTATCATCAATTTAAATCAAAAGTACTGAAAGCGTAAATAACTCAAAAAGTATTCATGATTATCTTAATGCTTGAAGGCAAACCACACATTGAATTCTTATTCAAGAAATCATTCACAATATGAGTAAGGATTTGAAACATTAAGAATATGACTTAGCTATGTAATTCATCTAACTACAACAAGATATGAATAAAACTCATCTACAACAAGATCTAATCTAAAACATGTATCAAAGATTACTTGAAAAGAACATAAAGAAAGAGTGTACTAGTTTGGCAAAGGGGGCCCTCCAATGCTTCACTTGTACACTTGAGTTGTCTCAGCTAAGAAAGATCTCCAGAAGCATTCACATAATCATATCATAGGCATTATCAAAAACAAAATGCAGAACTGATCTCAAGATTGCAAATTCCAAAGTTTCTTCATTCACATTCAAGGTTGTCATACTAGTCTATGCTTTAGAGTATTTATACAAGAGTTTTAAAACTAAAAATGCTAATAAATCTCCTAAATATCATGATCAGATCCATAATATATTCTAGTAAGGTCAAATTCCCCCTTCAGATCCATAATATATGACCAAATCCCACGAAAATCCAAAACTGTTCATGATTTAAGGCTAAAACAGGGTATTTTCTGCTGAAGTGGCCCTGTTTGACCAACATTGACCAGACACCTGGAAGGCTCATATCTCGAAGATGATAGCTCATCCTCCATAGTTGTACATCAAGGATCATGACCCAAGTCTTATATTTCTCCCAGGTGTCCTACAAGTACACCAACCTAGGAGCAATTACGGGATTTAGTCAAATCCTGTAATTTCTGATAAATTTTCAATTTTAAGGCCAAAATTTAGAAAACTCAATTATTAAGCTAAAGAATGATAAATATACCTTGCATAAGCTGTTTTATGGAAAATATGGAATGAAATGAAGGAAAAATGGATGGATATAGAGGCAAAAGTGTAGTTTATAGAGTAAAAAGGAAGCATAAAAATGTACTCAACACTCCTCCTTTCCTCCTTATTTTTTTATTGCAATCTATCCCTTTTAGTATTTTCCTTCTCTATTCCTTTAGTACTTTCGGCCAAGTTTCATCTTGACCTTCTATGGTAATTCAACATGCTACAACAACAAGATTTTAGTTCACAATGAATTATGAACCTATGCATTATGTACATTACTATTAGAAATTAGAATGGTCAACATTTATTTGCATATCCCCGATGCATGAATTATATTTTATAATGTAATCCAGGATTCTTATATAGACAAGCCTTTAGCCTAGTACCCAAATTTTAGTAGTTATTAAGGTTATAGCTCTATTCTCATGAAAAAGTTCTTTACATAGTTCCCTCTCATGGAACTTCTTCAACATGCAACTTTCATTGTTACATATTCATCACTATCTGAGATGACCTCAACCTCGAGTCACCCTCAACTTCATTATTCCATGGTTTTACCCAATATTCCATAAGGAATATAAGCATGCAATCTTATTATGAATTTCATATTTACATTCAAATAAGCATCCTTATGCTTTCATGCATTTAATCACATGCCTTATCATGTTGTGTGCATCCACCACCAGCACACTCTATAATTTCATATGCATGTTTGTTTAATTTTTCTTTTTTTAACTCATTATTTTTTCATGAGATTCTCAAAGGAATTCTCACCTTTCCTTCTATCTAAATAAATAAAGCAGGCTTTCTCCTTTTCCTTTCAGAATTTCATATTATCTCTTTCTTTGAGGAGTGGCATACCTCCTATAGGTATTATTTAAACTGGACAATTCATACCCTTCTACATAGGGTCAGTTGGATGCATCCATGGTATTATCCAATCAAGGAAAGTAAAAATATTGCCTCACATTTCACTTAGTCAAGCGGTATTACCATACCTTTTAAGCATATTCTATAACCTATAATGGGTTCTTCAGAAATCTACGATGGAGATTAACTCTGACCCACCATTGATCAATGAATATCATTACATCATTGCGGCCTTCATCATTTTTAGTGTTCTTGACCACCACATAACCTTTACTACCTTTCAAACTTCGACGAACTACCTAGATGTTCTTGGATTTTCACCTATGTGTGTCAAATACTCAACACATTGCATCATCTCTACATGAAATATGGCACCATCTCCACCTGACACATGGCATCCATATTTCTCACATAATATCACCTATAGGTTCCAAATCACTACACCATGTGTCACCTTCTATTCTTGACATGTGGAACTATCCATGTCATCCTCTTTGGACTTTAATTAAAGCAGTTTTTTTAAGTCTCTTCTTGACCAACAGGGTCCACGCTCGACCCATCGGGCAATCGAATATCGCCACATGTCATCCTAAGGGACACGTAAGCTACCACATAGGTATTAACCATCATCATGACATCATTGTACCCTTTTATTTATTTTTGGGATGGATCATAGATCCAATGACTGAGGTCTCTCCTCAAACACTGCCTAATCTATGGTCAAAATTACCCCTCAGAGACTTACCATCAGAGTTCCTACACCTCGACATACTAGGTTACTTTGAGTACTAAAATCCAAGGAAAATCACTAATGGGGATTCAACAATTAATATCCTTTCATGCAAAAACTCTAATAGATCTAATAGCTTGGGTTCATCCTTAGATCTCTTCCCTCGGAGCCCCTCATCAACCCCATGTGAAAGCATTCTGACAACCTAGTCTCTTATAACAACCGTATACTTCTAAACATCATTAAGATTATATTATTAAATTAATTATAATTAATAATCAAGGGTCGTTACATCTCCAATCTATGGTGGAGATATATCTACCAAAATATCCTATGCTTGATAATTTAAAGCAGTCATTTAAAGGTCTAAGCTTGACAGGCACCCATTCTGAATTCCTTCGACAATTTACATGTTTCCATGTATTACCCTCGAGTATGTAGAAATTCCCCGTAAGAAAGACATCACCTCCCCTTTTAACCTCACTTATGTGTGGCCATATAGAGATCCACAGATACGATTTGATATCACCTTTACTATGATCAATGGTCCATATTTCCCCTCAGGACATTTCCCATCAGAGTACCTTCACTCTAAGTCTCCATGACTACTCCGACTGTCATCCTCCATCGAACGATATGGGTCTCCCTACCTCCGATCCTCCGACAGATCGATGAATTTGGGTGACGTTGGGTACATATTCTAAGGACATCAGATCCTACTCCAATGAAGGTCCAGGATCTATTTTCTGCATCGATACAACGAATGTGATTTCTTCAGGATCAAAACATGGGTTTTTTCCCCATATTTTCAACCTGATTTAGGACTTAATAATTCATGGATTTATTCCCGGTATTTTATAAGGTTTATGAGGCCTTCATGATATCTATAGTTCTCCTCTAAAGTGACTAAGTCATTCTCTCTTCATCATTTGGGTAAATATTTTCATCCAGTAGGTTCTCTATTCCAACAAGGAGACTTTCACATAGATTTAAAGCTCTCCAAACTACACATAAATCTTTCCAGATTATAGGGAATTTCTAACTTCATTCTTCAAGGAAAAAATAAGACTTGCTACTTATTCACCCAAATGAGGATTTCATTCCACACAATCGATCATAAAAATGAGGGTTTAATGACACAAGTTCTATCGGCCTTCTCGGGCCTTCAACATGCTATTATTACAATATCCCATTCCTTTTGGGAATTATCGTTCATTTCTTAACTTTATAGCCTGTTTTATTTTCATAGGAATCATGCCACAACAATACTTTTCTATGCACCTAGGAGGCACAAAAAAGTTGATGTATCTAGGATTATTTTCACAAGGGGAAATTGATTGTGTTATTTCTTAAATCAATTAAGATAAAATGCAGGATCTTCTTGCGCATACATGCAATTCAATTTAGACGTATTATTATAAGAGTACAATTAATTACAATAAAACAATATCAACACCATTGACTAGGTATACATAGTTACACACAATCACATGCATCAATATTTTATCTCCATTTAATTACATAGAGTGAAAATATACTTATCTGATTACAGGTTGCAACCAACCAACTGAGTGTGGGTGTTCACCTTTACACCCAACCATTGGCTCAAATGAATTCACTCTTATCACTCTAGCCACCCCTTTTACACATTATTATCATCACCCCTATGACTGTTAATGATGTAAACCTATCCTTTTTCTTTAGAAGGATCAATTTCCTCAATCCTTGAAGAAGGATGAAGATGAATTTTCCCAGAAAGATAAATATGATATTTTCCTTTGTCAAAAAACTTATAAAAATGGATCGTTTCACCTTGCTTAGTGTTAAGGATGTGACGATATAGGATATTAATAGGTTTCACCATAGTGGCCTACGACATCGTTTCATTTTTCTCAGTGTTAAGGGTGCGATGATTTCTGTATGAAGGAAAAAGAGGAATTTCTCGAAAGTTCTAGAATAGAAGCTTTCAGGGTGAGGTGACCTCCAATCGATTTGGATCTGATTCGCATCCCTGATCTCTTGGGATCATCCTAACTTCCTCACCCTATCCTTTTCATCCTATAAAAGGAGAGGAGTTCTCATGGGGAAAATTAGTTGTTTTTGGAGCTTGGGAAATTAGGTTGGATTGAGTTGGCTAGCTTTTGGTGTGAGCTTGAGTAATTTTTGTAGCTTTGGGATTTGCTTTGTCAAGATAGATTTTCGGTCTTAGAATCCATGGAGAAAGAAGTGTGTGGGAAGAAAGGAAATGTTGGAAGGGACCTTACAACATCAAGGCATTGGTTGTATTCTCCTTTTCGTATCTTTAATACCGTGATATATTTCTTTCCCATAAAATTGGTCTTATTTTATTGCATGACTCCTTGATCACATACATAGGTTTTGTTGAGTATAAGTGGTTGCTTTCACTTCATTGTCTTGTGTATTTTTATAGGTTCAACATCCCATAATCCTTGGAATGGAGAGAGGATGATACTAGCGAGGAAAAATGACGTTTAAAAGGTATGTCATTTATCTCTTGTTAGTTAGTATGCTTGATAATTAAAACTTAGGGAAAGTTTTATATTATGTCTTGTTTTTTTCTAGTTTCAGGGTGAAACTAAGGATATATGTTTGTGTCTTCACTTACCGATTTGTTTGATAACAAAATTGGTGACCATACTGGGGAACAGATTATTTTCCTAGTTTGTCTTTCTTTCTTTCTTTTATTGCTTGGGTTCTATTTTTTGAGTCACTGGGAGATCCAACTTGACTCTTTGATTGTTAAAATTCACTGGAAAAACTTTCTTTCTTTTTATTGTTTCCATTTTTCCTTTGATCGTCACACCGTTATTTGAGATACAATGCGACGATCTAGGATTGACGCACCCGACCTTTTGACACAGTGCAGTGTCCTTGCACTATATTTCTTCTCTAGATTACAATGATTAAGGATTGTCATGCTGTGCTAGTCTACAACCTGTGACAATTGTGAAATTTTTTTATTTTTGATGGTTTTCTTGCCCAGATATTAGATATTGTTTTGGGGTGATTTGTTGGGTTTGATTACAGTTTGCTTGATAGCTTTGAATGTTCTTTTATCTATCTTTGAAAAAAAAAATTAATTAATTGCTTTGCATTGTGCATTGGTGTACAGTCTCTTTGGCTCATTTATTGAAGATTTTGAGTTTAAAAAATATTTGGTACATTGTGCATCTGGGAATGACAAACATTTTCTCCTTCTCATAATATAGCTTTCATCGAAGTGAATATTTTCATTCTCACTTATTTTCATTGTTTAGAGTCGATCAAAACATCATTTATTCCATGCCATTTTCCTCTTGAATAAACAACAGTCTTAAAATAAAGCACTCATAAAAATTAATTAAACATTTTTATATTTTCTAGTAGCAAACCTACATTAGATTAGCTGTAGGGATTTGGAATAGGTGTGAAAGATAACTTTCCAAAGTTGCAAACAAACATAGAATATTGAATTAGGGAGCGGTGAAATCCACATGCTACATTTTTTCTTGGGAAGCCCTTATAACACAAGGTTCAATCACGAGGTCACATTAGGGACGACAGAGTTAGTCACCCTGCTTTGTTGGTCTTAGTGTAGAGATTGTGTGTATTATTGGGGGCCACTTGAGAAGAAAAACCTATGGGGACCTTATCAAGTTGATTTTGGGCTTAGATACCCTACTTTTACACGTGGATCAGATTATCATCTGTTTCCCCAGGCATCAAGGTCATAATTGGTAACCTTAGTGTCTTATCTCTTTAGGGTCTTTACATGAGGTGACTATGAAGGGGAAAGTCTTCATAGTACCTGGAATTGACATTGTCCAAACTCACTCAGGCTCCTTGGATGGTATACCCACGTTTATGTGTGGGAGATTGCACCAGGGTGTACGTCTGTTAAGTAGGTCATCAACGTAACTTTTCCATTTGCTCTATCTCAGACCCTTCTTACATTGTTCTTGTGACATTGGATTTCATCACCAACTAGTGCATTCATTGTGAGAAGGTTTTGTTTGTTTGCTTTCTTCTGAGATTTTTATCATGTGTTGTTTATTTTTCCTAGTAGAATCTAGGTTGGATCTTTATTTCATGGTGTCAGTTCCCAGAATGACCAATGAAGGAACCCTTGCTTCATGGGATCCTTTTGTTTTTCCTTCTTATGGAAATGTTGGCTGTCCTTACATCACTACTTTGAGCCTTCCAAGTCTCACAATTGGATTACCAGTATGGTTGTTTTCCATTCAGGTAATCCCAAATGCAGCAAGTTCTTCGGTTGTAATCACTTCCCCCCAAGAACATCAACCTCATGTTGATCCTTTGCCTTCTTCTCCAGTAATATCTCCTTCGCCTTATTCACTTGCAAGGTCTTCTTCCGTTTCATCTTCTTTGCCTAGTGAAATATCTAAATCTAGTAACTCAGTGGATAAGAAGAAGAAGAAAAGGAATATTAAGAAGAAGAAAAGTAATAAAGGGTCTAAACTTCCAACCACTACTAGACATGTTGGACAACAACCAATTACTGATAATTTTGTTGGGAGTGTTGATGATCCCAAGACAACCCAAACCCGTAAGCCCAAGTACCCTTGTAGGATTTGTAAGGGTAGCCATATTCTTAAGGATTTCCTTGGTCTATCCAAGGTTATAGAAGCATGGTCTACACACCCTTGCAATCCCATGTCGTCAGCCTCTGAACAACATGTTGATGACCTCCCGTCAACAAGTCATTGGGAAGAAGAAAAGTAGAGTCAAGTTCCCGTGTATGTTATGTGGAGGGAGTCATCAAACTCACCTTTTCCCTCATATTCATGAAGCCTCAAAATTATTGGAATACATGATTGTTTCCCAACCTCAACTTCCAGCTGCTTATCACAAGATTACTCTCGACCCACCTGTAGTTGATGGAATGATCAATATGGTCCCTTCGTCGGTCAGTCTGGTTGATCAGGTAGTCAATCTGGTCACATCCTTAGTTGATCCTGTTGACAAAGTGGTCGATCTAATCCCATCATCGGTCAATCCCACTCTCCCATTAGAGAGTGTCACCCAAGCGGTCGATCCATTTCCACCCATCGACCCCATTCTCCCCTTGGAGAATGAAACTCAAGTAGTCGATCTGATCTCTTCATCGCTCGATCCTACTCTCCCTCTAGAGAGTAAATCTGATACCGCCCACATTTTTCTTGTTGATACAGAATCTACCGTGCTGGGGGGAATTCTTCCTTCTCCCATGGAACCCCCTCCAAGTAGTGAGGCCATCCTTTTTTATTGGGGTGTGTTAATTGGACCTCGTCTTCCCTCTCACATTCCTTTCAATATTACCATACATGTTTTTGGTTGGGACATTCCTCATACATTGATAGATGAAGGTTCATCCGTTAGTATATTTTCCTCTATTACTTGGAAAGCCTTGGGTTATCCTCAACTTGTGTCAGTTACGCAAAATATGTTAGCTTTTAACAGAAGAACCAGTCACCCTTTAGGGGTCCTTCCTTAGTTTCCCGTAATTTTGGCAGGGAAAACTGTTTTTATTGATGTTATGGTAGTCCAAGAACCTTTGGATTTTGATTTAATCCTTGGGTGAGATTATGTCTATGCCATAAAATCTATCATGTCCACTCTTTTTGTGTGATATATTTCCCTCACGATGGAAGATTTGTGACTGTTGATCAACTTTCATTCATTGGACCTTACTTGAACATCAACTCAGTGACCTCCCTAAACGGTTATTATATGAAGACGATGTCACCCCCACTAAACGATGTGGCATTGTCTCCCATGTCTTAAGTTGTCTATGAAGATGAGCCTCTCACTGTAATCTCAATCTCTTATGACTTGGATCTGGTAGTTGACAGGGTCATCTCTTCGGTAGGGCTATTGGAGCTTGATCTCCTTACCCCTATCACAACCCTCGACATGTGTTCCTTCCAGAGTGTGTTTCTTCCATCGAGTGAAGATATATTGGAGGCCATGACTGAGTTTTTTCCCTTGAAATGGTGTCCTTCCAGAGCACTATCCTCTTGGAATTCGTGAGCACTATTATTTGAGATTTTATAAAGTGTAGCCACGAGCAATACACAATGGATCTACATCTCAAAATCAAATATACATGTATAGTATCCATCTTCAAGAAGTCAATGATGCCTGATGGCTAGAGATGAGGCCTTCAGATCTTGAGCAACAACTTCAAGATATTCAAAACTTGGGTAGGAATGTAATGTGAGTATATGACTTTGCTACCCAGAGGTCTTCGATGAATTATCGGGGAACAGACAAGAGGATCTCGGTGATCAGGAAGAGAACTTCACTTATTTCGAGCAAGGAATTGATTGGACTTTGGGGATGGTCGAGAATGAGTTCAAGAGACAAGTTGCAGAAAATACAACTCGGGTTGGGTAATAATTACCTTGGACAATATCACAATACATGATCAGACTCAGGTAGCATGACATTGACACAAGTTCACGATGCAGGAGGCAACAAAAAACTATCAATGTGTTTGGAAGAATAACCAAATGGAGGAGGACACAACTCTATGTAGCGAGAACAACTTCCTAAGGTCATATTAAATCCCAATGCTTGAAAAACAAATGGAAGGATGTTCTTTGTCCAAGGGAGACTCATTGTGCTGCCATAAAAATAAAATAAATTTCCCGTCCTCTTTTTGAGGTAATTTTTTTTTTTTTTTTTTGTCTTTTTCAATATTTTTAAAAAGCTTGAAAAATAATAAAATAATGCTATGTTACAAAGGAGGAATGAGTGTCGCAAGAATACTATTTTCAAGCACAAGGAACATGCTAACGCTCATAGCAAGGAGACATGTGCAAGGAAAGGACACTCGGGGAAAATTCCTCCATGGGTCAAGGTGTTAGGTCGCAGAGGCAAAGTGATACACGACTTGCTTATAAGGCATGCTTCAAAGGTTTAGTTGAGAGCAACATGGAGCCGACATTAGGACAAAGACGTAGAGATGCAAATGCGATTAGCAAGACACGATGAAACCCCCTTCAATGTATTTTTCACGAGCCTAGAGAAGGTAAGCTCAGTAGTTTTTTCACATTTAGAGAGTCTGAAAAAACCTAAAAGAAGACTCTGCTGGGGTACCTTTTTCAAAGTTAGTCTAGTTGGTTTGAAAAAGGGGTAAACTAGCACCGAAAACATGTCTATTCAAAACCATTTTAATGAGTGTGACAAATACAAGATCACTCGGCAATCTTTTCAATTTTAAGGAGTCCAAAA
Organism: Picea engelmannii; assembly: GCA_009831015.1. NCBI lineage: Eukaryota > Viridiplantae > Streptophyta > Pinopsida > Pinales > Pinaceae > Picea > Picea engelmannii. Next base: position 627,456 of record ML784523.1, read on the forward strand.
AGAGATTAACTATGGACTCGCAACTTTTTTCTATATTTAGTCTCCTTAGCCCGAAAGAAGTATTAAATATACTTAGGAGAACTCTCTCGATGAGAAGAATCTCCCGAGGTGTACCTTTTTCCTTAATCTACAGGCTGAAAAAAGGGGTAAACTCATGCCAGTAGATGTTTTTATGAACCAATTTAACGAGTGTGAAAGAACAAGGTCACTCGATGATCTTTTCAATTTTAAGGAGTCTGAAAAGAGCTTAACTATGGACTCTGTATGGGATGTTCTTATGGACCAGTTTAATGAGTGTGAAGGAACAAGGTTGTTATCACTGAAATTTCGTCTGCACATGGCGACAATAACTCCGCATCATCAAAACAGCAATGAATTCATTCATGGCACTGAATTAATTTCACAGCACTCCAGAAGGGCCAAAAAACTATACAAAGTAACCAAAAATTGAAGGGCGCTTTACAGCAGTTTGGTGCGCATGCGCATGCGCAGGACAAAAATGTGTTATTCGCGCATGCGCGCTCGACGCGCGGCTGTCAACACAAAAACCCGCGCATCTGCTAAAACGACGCATTAATTGAATAGGTCGGCCTCCCAACCGCTTATGGACCGGCTCCCAATTTGATTTGACCCTCAAATCAGAGTCAGATCTGCAAAGTTGGCGAGTTAATGACCTAAAGAAACCCTAAAAGGGTCCCTGTTCACACTTTGAGAAGGTTACGTGACCGCCTGAGGAGCTGCTATAAAAAGCCGTGAGGATACATTGTTTTGGCAAGGAATTCTAAGCAATGTTATGTTGTTCATATGGTTAAGGGCTCATCCTTTAACAACAACCCATCAGCTGCATCACCAAGAGTTCTTTCACTGCTATGCTCAATTCTTCTCATTTGTGAGGAAAGCAAACTGTGTGAGGGCCCCAAAGAGCCTTCCGTTGGGGGGAGAAGGAACCTCTGGTCTCTTCCTTCAGCATGCTCCGGTTTCATCAATACACCTGCCCGAAACCATTGGTGACACCTGTGTTTTGTGTTTTGTGTTTGATGTTTGTTGTTTCTTTTCACAGTTTTATTTGTTTTCAGTTGATATTAGATTGTAGTTCGTTTTTGTTTCCTTTAACCCTATGCTCCACAGTTGTTCTGCCCTGCTAGACCCAACAGGGTATGAAAGCGCTCTCTATTTTCTCACCTGGTGACCATTTGAACGCGAACAGACTAGCGACTCCACTGGGGAGTTAGTTATCAAATCCTCCCTCATTTGGGTTTATTTTTCTTTCCTTTTGGTTTTATTAACTTGCAGGGACACAAATCGGCCTACGTCGATCTTCTAACCAGTCAATTCACAAGAGAATTGAGAGAAATCCATCTGGAGTTTCTTTCTCAGTAACTTGCCACAGATGCGCGGGTATTCCACCCCATAGACGCGCGTCTCGCATGCATGCGCTGGAATTAGCTTTTCTTTTCCGCGCGCATGCGCTTTGGTTTTGAATACGGTCTGCGCGCAGGCACCGCATGCGCCTCTGTCTACAGTAAAGGCCGCGCATCCGCCCTAAATTTTTCATTGTAAGGTTTTGGATGTGGGGAAAGTCATTTTCCTTCTCAAGAATGATGATATGCATGCTCTAAATACTGCACCACTTAGACCCCTCAA
>ML784523.1:670820-694938 GCA_009831015.1 Picea engelmannii
TCTGTTCAAGTGCTATTTCTGTTGCTATTTCGTATATCATTTCTGTGTATTGTGAAGATTATGCTGGATACTTTACTGTTATTCTGTTATTTCTAGCATTTCGTTTCTGTTCTGCACATTTTATATATCTGGTATCTTGCACACGGGGTTATCTACCTCTGGGCAACGCTGGTTTAAGAATTGCAAGGTCAAGGAAATCCCGTGGACATTGTTGTTTCAATCGTGCAAAATCACCTCCTGTGATAGAGGTATGCCCGTAACTATGCTCAAACAACGTTGGTATGATTTGTTGATGATAATCAAGCAGTTTGTAACCTGTGAAGGTCGCTACGGACTTGTGTTCCTACACCACCTGCGTTTTCTTATGGATTTTATGGGATACTCTCTCAATATGCCCTATTATTTGCATCGTAGCCTGTTTAAAATGTCGAAGAAGTACAAAAGACACCAGGCTGATAGTAGCCTTTTTCATTATGGGCTGGTTAGGCTTATCGTTGTCTGTCATTTGAGTCTGCACGGGGATAGTTGGAGAAATTTCGTTGCTCGGAATGGTTTTGAGGAGTCAAAACCCTACACAGGTCGAAAAACCTGTGGTGAGTGAGGTCAAGGTTGTACCCCCAGTGCCCTACCATGTCCTTCTGCCTAAACCCTCGGCCGACCCTCCTATCGATTTACCCCACACTGTGACAAAGAGTGTAGAGACTATTAAGCCTATGAGAAAAAAGCCCAAGGAAAACCTCACTACAAACGCCAAAGGGAAAAAGAATGCACGTTTGATTTCACGGATGGCAAGGAACAAGCCAAAATCCCCTGTCGAGCCTAACCCTATCGTGTTGAGTGAGGACTCTGATTCAGAAGTGGATCATTTCTTGGCTAGCGAATACCCCTATTTGCAAGGTTTGTGTGTCGAACCCTCGTTTGATTTTGTATCAAACCTACCCCCCTGCCTAAAGGATGACCCTAACTACCCAGGCATTAAGTTGCCTTGTCAAACCCTCGGTCATTTGCCCAAATCCTCTCCTTCTCTGTCTAAACCCACAGTGTCACCCTGTGATCAATGCAATTCGTGGTTAGAGCGATATTATATTGATGTGCCGATTCTCCAATCAAAGATTCAATCTTTGGAGGACCATATTGCAGTCCTAACCAGTCAAAAGGCCAAGCTACAAGCGACATATAAGAAACAAAAGACGACCGGCTCCATCCTATTTAAAAATGTGGAATCAGCCACGACAGTTGTAAATTCCAAGTTGGCATAATTGAGCAGCCTCATCGCTACACAGGTATGATTTCAATATCGTTTATCTCTATGAATGATCATGATTAATATAGTGATTGGATCTTACTCTCGGATAGCTCTGTTTATATTGTGAATTGACTGTATATTTTTCTTTGAGTAAATGAAATTTCATTTTTCCGATCATTCCCAGTTTAGCTTCTCTTAGATTTTCATCGATTTGATTGATCTTAGTGTGGATTTGATTTGTTAAAATGGATGATTCGTTGTTAATTGAATTTGTTTGTGTCTATTCTAGACAGGAAATGTTTCTCATACTCAATCTAGAATACAATCACATTTCGATTCGATTTCTCTATAATTCATACGCTATAATTGGCAACGATTTTGATGAGGTTAATTTTTACGGTTTGTTGTGCCATATGGCCTTCAAAGAACAAGAATACAACTCGAATCGTTTCCAATGTGACTCTGTTTCTTTGGAAACATTGCTTTTTATTAAGCCTGTACAAACACGCCCAAATCATGGAAAGGATTTAATTCATAACGATTACGCTAAACCCCAGCCGGTTAATTCGCATTGATTGAAGTACTGTTAGCTCGACCATGTTATGAGTTAGATTCATATTGCAATGGATTCTTTGTTTGATTTTGATTTGTAGAATGAGATTGGTTATATCTGGATTCATGATTTATTTCTATGTTAAACTCAGTCATGATTCGTTTGAAATTAATGATTTCGTTCAATACCAATCAAATTTATTTGCCCTTTTTGCAATAACCAATTATCTCTTCTGTCGATTCTGTTATGATCGTGATCAAAGTCGAATCGATCTGGTTACAATTTTATATGAGTTGATTCTCACACATGTTTGAATTAATCTACTTATGGTGTGAATCGTTTGATGTCATGACAACTATAATAATTTTTAAAACGATTTTGTTTCGATCTGATCGTATCTCCTGTTGTTGGAAAAACACAACGTTTTCCTGCTATTTGTTTGATTGCATTGGTTTCATATTGGATATGAAACGTTTCTCAAAATTGTTTGGTGATGATTATTTCTACCCGATTTATGATTATAATTGAAACAGAGTATTGTTATCTTTGTATTCGGTTAATGATGTGGATCCTGTTTGAGTTTATAATAGAATATCAATTTCAATTCATGATTCATTTTAAATGACTATTGGTTGTTAATTCAATTTGATTTTATTAAAAATATTTGATTTAATTTCAATTCTGATCCTGTACATTTATTTAGACTAGCTACAGAATCAGATGATTCTGTAGCTAAGTCTGTAGAATTAAATTTGTATTGTTTTATTAATTAAATATCTCTCTAACTTGTCTATTTTTTACATGTTTCAGGTGAATTCAAAATTGCATGGGATTTGATGGACAGTTTAGAGGATATTTGGATATTTTCATTTCATTTTAGTTTCTTAGTTTAGTTGATCTTGGGAATATCTTCCCAGATTATGTAAACAGTTTGATAACTTCCACAGGGAGGTTTTACCCTGTGGAAAAACTTATAAATACTTATTATTTTTTTAATAAGAGGATCCTCATTCGTGGGAGAACAAGGATATGGAATTTTAATACAGACTGAGACAAAATTTGATATTCTGCTACAACTTTAGCTTTTCATAATATCAATATTTTGTTTTATGTTTATGTATATCTATTTGCATTTGGTTAATGACCACTTTAGCTATCTCAGTCTTTTGCAAATGATATAATTTAATCAATATAATCCATATCTGATTTCTTCCAAGTGTATAAAAAGCATAGCAATTGTTCGATTCAGTTTGTGAATGACAGATTTCTCTTCTTCATAAGTTGAATTATTAAGTATAAGTTTTTGCATAACAGGTTTCCCTTATTGCAGAAATTTATAAATCATATAATTGTTATGATTTTTTATGTCTTGTTTTTCCTGTAAACAACTCAAAGAGAAGTGCAGCCTATCGTTTACGAGAAGATTCTGGATCATCCGGTGCAAGTTTCCTTCCTCCGACCAGCTTCGAAGTCATCATACACAGGACAGATTTGGAGCGTTTCCAGGTCAGTTTGTCATTTGTTTGTTTAGTATATTATAGTAGTTTAGTTTAGATATAAGTTTAGTTAGATATATGTGTAGAATTAATATATTAGATTGTTTAATTTCAGTAAGTTTTATTTATTGTTTATAAAATTACAAAATCAAAAAAGAAATACCTTTCTCTGTCTTAGGGCAGATTGCAAATGAGTTTTCCAGGTTTTATTTAAATCTGTATTTTGTAGATATTGTATATTTGTGAATAAGTTATATTTCAGTTAGTAGTTAGTAGTTAGTATAGTATAAATTAGTAGTTTATATATATAGTTACTGAGATTATTTTGTTTTATTGTTAGTTAGTTTAGTTTGTTTTATTTAGTTTTATGTTAGTTTAGTTTGTTTTATTTGTTTTAATTAGACTAGTTAGTTTAGATTAGTTTTCTCTTTGGTTTTCCTAGGACCTTAGATCGGCCAACGGAGCCGCTAAACCCGTCAGGGTGGTTCATTCCAAATGGATTGGATTATTAGACAACCCCGGACCGGTTCCACTCTCTCAGTTGATGGACGGTCGATTTCGCCCGTCAACAAATGATGCTAGATGGAGGGCCTGAAATTAATTAATGGCACGAGGCAGTCGCAAGACTCCTCCCCCCCCCTAATCGCTCACCTATAGTGACTAGAAGTCGTTCACACGATAATATTCCCCTTCAAACAACAAGTACTTCAACCGACGATCCACAGATCACAGTTGAGCCAACAACCCCTAATTCTACAGGTGGTGACATCCAAGAGATTGTTCGTCAATATCTTATTAAAACACATAGTGACTTAGCTCGTCTTAGGCAACCGAACCGTCCGTGGGGTCAACCTTTGGACTTCTCTGATATCAGAGAACAATTAGGTGACACTAACCTCACTGTGAATCCTATAGATCCAAACTTAAATCCTCCTGCAGGAGGATCTGGGATACCTCCTTCACCACCTCCCTCATCTCCTTCTTCTTCTGGAGGAGATTCCTCTTCTGACGAAGGAAACTCACCTTCTCAGCCTTCCACACCCACTACCCCAATGGAAAATCAGAACAACCCTGCAAGACCCTGGTTGGACCAGGATGCTGTAGCTGTACCTCGAGCCCAACACCCTTTACCTAAACACCCGGAGAAATGGCTTCCCAAGTTTGATCCTGATTCAAAACAGATAGATGAAGATCATATTACAAAATTTATGTTAGCCATTAGACTCCGCAATGTTGAACATGAAGACGTTGTCTGTAGGTTGTTCCCTTATACTTTTGAGGGTAATGCATCCACTTGGTACTTTGCCCAACATCCCCATACCATCGTGTCTTGGGAAAAGTTTGAGTCATGCTTTTTAGAGAAATTCGGAGATGGTAAACCTCCGGAAGTCTTAGTCATGGATCTTTCAAGCTTAAAAATGAACCCAAAAGAAAAAGTTAAAGACTTTAATCAAAGATTCTTAACACTTAAAAATCGAATCCCTGCAGATTCTATGCCTGTTGAGAGTCTTGTAATAGATTACTACACTAAAGATTTACATCAAAGTATAGCTATTTGGGTTAAACGATCTAAAAAAGACACGTTGTTAGAAGCCTTTGAGGAGGCTAGTCAGATTGAAAAATACATACTTAGTCTTAAGGACTCTTCTAGCAACGAAACTGAAACTAGTTCTTCTTCCAAAAAGAAGATTGAAATTCTCCCTAGACCTACTCAAAGTAAAACACAACCTGAAAACTCTGATTTGGAAAATTTAACTAAAGTTGTTCAAAAACTGTCGAATCAAGTTATAGACTTAAAAAGGTCGACTGAAGAATCTTCCTCGAGTAAGGGACCCTATAAACCTCCTTTCCGAAAGCCTTTTCCTACCAACCGGCCTAATCCAAACCCCGAAGGCTTGAACCTAGAAAGTTTGCAATGTGCTCTTCAAACAATTCTAGAAGCCCAAGATAACTTGATGCCTCCCGAGATCCCTCAGGAGGAGGTTGAACAGGAAATAGTTCAAGAAGAAGAGTCTTGTCCAAACATCTTTGGACACTTCTCGGACATCATCTTTCAAGCTAACTTTGAGACTATTCACCCTTATAACACTAGGAGTAAGACAACAACAAGCCTTCAATCGAGAACACTACGACTTCACCTCCAAAGCCATCTAAATCAAAAGAAACTAAACAGAGTAATGTCAGCCCTAACTTAGATTATGATGTTGTTGAAGATCTTAAAAAATTAAGGGCTAACATTTCTATTTATGAGTTGTTGAATTTTCCATTTTTGTTATAGAAAATGTTGCAAAATATTTCAGAGAACGGCAAGAATGGTAATTCAATTGGTAACAAGGTTGTGCAAAGCAAAGTTCCACAGAAGACTTCCACTAAAAATAATCCTGATCCTCAAGATAAAGGAAGCCTTCATGTAGTTCCTGTAAATAATGTAAATAATCTAAATAATGTAGATAAAGTAGCATTAGAAATTGCGAGTAAAAAGCCACAAGCTACTACTCTTAGTACTCGCAAGAATGTACCTCCTTTTCTTTTAACTTTCGAGATTTTCAACAGAAATGTGCATAATTGTATGGTGGACTCAGGAGCATCATCCAATGTGATACCTTGGTCTGTTTTCCAAAAGATTAACGCTGAAGTGGAACCATATACTTTGAAAATCATACAACTTGATCGGACAAATGTTAAAGTTATAGGCAAACTAAAAAATGTATTGATTAGATTATCATCTAACCCAAAGGTTCATCAGGTTATTGATATAATTGTTGTGGATATTCCAGAAGTGTATGGTCTGTTTTTTAGCAGGGACTGGTCGGAGTAACTACATGGTTACTTTGCGATGGACTGGTCTCACTTATGGCTTCCAGAGAACGGTAAGCCTAACAATATCAGAGTGAATTGTGAGCGCTACCTTAAGTTCACGGTCACAGATTTGAATGATCCTAACAAACCATATACACCTTCTGCTAATTCACCCGAAGTCCAAGGGATGGACACCTTCTTCGACAATTTCATGGCTGAGGTCTCACCTATCAACAATCCAGAACAACATTCCAAGATCGTAGCATACATGCAACCAACAGCTTCTATGCAACAGTCCCATGTGCCCGATGGAAACCAAATTTGGTCTCTATATTTCGACGGTTCCAAGTCTAAAGAAGGAGTTGGTGAAGGCTGCATAATTATCGATCCGACAGGTAACAAGACATTAATGGCTTGTAGACTAGAATTTGAATGTACTAACAATACTGCAGAATATGAGGCTTTACTGCAAGGTCTCATAAAAGCCTTGGATATGAACATTCAAAACCTGGTTGTATTTGGCGACTCTGAAATAGTGGTTAGACAGGTAAGAGATTCTATACACTGTCTTTCCCCTCATCTCAAAAGTTACCAGTCTGAGGTATGGAGTTTAATGAATAATTTTTCTTCTTTCAATATAAATTCCATTCCTAGATTAAATAATGCCGAAGCAGATCTACTAGCTAATGTAGCCTCTAAACTTTTTCTTGCAGAAGGTTTATCCCCAAACGCATTCTCCGTCGAGCTATTGTTTCGACCATCTGTTCCTGACAATATCACAAACTGGAGAGTATTTGACGATGATCAAAAGATCATTAACTTTCTGCACATGGAAGAAACCTTTCAAGGCGCAGTGATAGATGAACGCACGCACGATGACAATTTGCATGATTTTACGGTAATACCTGATCCGAAATCTCCTGAAGCTCTATCGGACATGGTAAATTTCATACCCAAATCCATAGTTAGATTAGAGAATTTTTATGATTTTGAAGATAAATTTAAAAAGACGGTCAATTGTAAAACCAATAGTTCCTCGTTGTCTTATGAAAAAGTGAATTTAGGAACTAGTGAAAATCCTCAGTGCATCAATCTAGGCTTGGGATGTTCTAGGCAAGAAAAATCTTCTTTTGTTAAATTATTCAAAGAATTTAAGGATGTCTTTGCATGGACATACGATGATCTTAAAACGTTCGATCCTAATATCATACAGCATGTCATCCCGATGAAGCCCCAAACCTTACCCTTCCAACAGAAACTGAGGAAAATGCACCCTAAACTAGAATCGACCGTTCAAAAAGAATTGAATAAACTTCTAAGTGCTAAAATAATATTTCCTGTTAGACACACTCAATGGGTGTCCAACCTTGTCCCAGTTTGGAAGAAAAACGGAGAAATTCGACTTTGCGTCGATTTCTGAAATCTCAATAGAGCGTCTGGTAAAGACAATTATCCTGTCCTACCCATGGAACAGATCCTTCAACAGGTATCTAGTTCTGAGAGGCTATCTTTATTGGATGGATTCTCCGGATACAACCAAGTCCTGATGTCTCCACCAGACCAACTCAAAACTACCTTCCGTACCCCGTGGGGCACTTATGCTTAATGCAAAATGCCCTTTGGATTGATTAATGCTGGTGCTACCTTTCAGAGAGAAATGGACATTGATTTTCGAGGCTTAATCAATCACTATGTCATAGTTTACTTAGATGATGTGACCGTTTATTCTAAAAACAAAGATGATCATCTAGCTCACTTACGAGCCGTTCTGCTACGATGTCGTAAATACGGCATCTCCTTGAACCCCAAAAAGTCCATCTTTGCAGTAGAAAAGGGTAAATTACTAGGATTCATTGTGTCTAGTGATGGGTTGATTATTGACCCAGAGAAGACTCAAGTCATCGCTAAACTTCCCCCTCCTACATCCAAGAAATCCATGCAGTCTTTCCTAGGCCAGATTAATTTTGTGAGAAGATTTGTCCCCAGCTTCTCCGAAATGGTCAGGCCTCTGCAGAACCTGATTAAGAAAGACACCCAATATCACTGGGGACCCACAGAAAATCAATCTTTTAATGCCATAAATAAGGCCATAATAGACACTTCGTCTCTCATGAGCCCTGACTTCTCTCAAGATTTTACACTCTATACTTTTGCCTCTGATCGTTCCTATGCCGCAGTCCTAACTCAGAAGAATTCTGAGAACAACGAAGTACCCATCACCTTTATGAGCTCTGTTTTCAAAGGTGCTGAACTTAACTACCCAGTGGTCGATCGACAAGCCTACACTATTTTCAAAGCAGTTAAGAACTTCCGGTCCTATCTTTTGAAGTCAAGGACAAAAGTCATTGTCCCCTACCCTGCCGTAAGGAACTTGTTAGTGAAGAAGGAGTTAGGAGAGAAGAGAGATAACTGGGTCACCTCCTTACAGGAGTATGACTTAGAAATCACCCCAGCTCAGATCGTGAGAGGCCAAGGGTTGTTTAAATTGGTTGTTGATTCAGAAACAGGACAACAAGAATATAGTGATTCGTCAAACCTAGAACAACGCGATCAAAGTTTAATGTGTTGTGCACAAAACCTCCTTAGTCCCTGGTACGACGATATTAGATTCTGTCTTGATCATGGATCAACACCCTGTCACCTTGACCCCGCCAAAAGAAGATAATTGAGACTAAAGTCCACCTCTTTTCATCTAGTTAACGGTATATTGTTTTGTCAAAATTTTGACGGCGTACTGATGCGCTGTCTCGAGAAAGACGAAGCAGAAAAAGTCTTGCTTGAGTTGCATGCAGGAGAAGCTGGTGGTCACTTTGGTGGCGACACCACTACTCATAAGGTTTTAAGAGTCGGTTACTACTGGCCCACGCTTTTTAGGGACGCCCATGCCTTGTGTCGTAAATGTATCATCTGTCAGAAAGCATTAGGGCGGTTGCAAAAACCAGCCTTTCCCTTGCAACCCATTTTAGTAGATTCTCCTTTCCAGCAATGGGGCCTTGATATCATAGGTCATGTTAACCCTCCGTCCTCGCAACAAAACAAGTATATTGTGATAGCCACAGACTACTTTACATGATGGTCTGAACCTGTTGCGCTAAGAACTGTCAACACCATTCAGGTAATTGCTTTTCTAAACTTGTATATTATCACTCGTTTTGGTATCCCTGACTGTCTAGTATTTGATAATGCTTCATACTTTTCTTCTCTGGAGATGAGAAAGTTCTCTTTGGAGAAAGAAATAAATCTGAACTATTCTGCTAGTTACTACCCCCAGGGCAACGGCTTAGCTGAATCAACAAACAAGAACTTGATTAAAATTATCAAGAGAACCATGGCTGAAAATCACAAGAACTGGAACAATGCACTACTGAACGCACTGTGGGCCGATAGGGTAACACCCAAAGCCACTATAGGTAACTCCCCCTTTTTTCTCGTTTATGGCAGAGAAGCAATTCTGCCACCTCACATTCTTCTTCCTTCGCTTCAGTTGTCACAAAAAATCCAAGAAGAAGATTGTCCCCCTTTAGAAAGACGAATTAACGCTTTGATGAAGTTGGAAGAAGTAAGAGCCCAAGCTAAGCGTAAGTTAGATCAACATCAAAAATTGATTAAAAGATGGTTCGATTCTAATTCTGCTTCTGATAGGAATTTTGAAGTAGGCGATCTCGTCTTGAAGTGGGACAAACCACACGAAGGAAAGGGTGAGCACACCAAATTTCAAAACTTATGGCTTGGTCCATTTTTAATTGCTGAAAAGTTGGGTCCTAGTTCTTTTCGATTGCAGAATCTTGAAGGGCAGCTTGACACCTATCCAGTGAATGGCCAAGCCCTGAAGAGATGATTTTCTTGATAACTACCCTTGTATATTATGTAAATATTTCATTTTTGTTTGCATTTTCATTTGCTTTCTATTTTGATTGATCAGTTTGTGTTTTTAGACATACACATACCTGTACACTGAGCCATTCAGACAAAGACGATAGAAAAAATTTCTTCTTTGAAATAACTTCTGAAAATTTGTACAAACATCAATGGTATATCTCTAAAATTGATATCTATGTTGGAAAATTTTGTTGTTTGAAAGAAGTATTACTGATTTCAATCTCTGAGCAAAGCTGGTCATGATCATCTATTATCTTTTTATGCTGTCCCTTTTTCCGTAAAGGAATGACTCAAAATATGTCTCCCTGTCATAGGAAGTTGTTTTGTAAATAAAACATTTCTGGAGAAAAATAAAGGACAGTGCTAAAAAATTCTGATGAGGTCTAAAATATGCTAAAATATCAAGATTTTCAGTGTCACCTGGCTCATCTATATATCTAGAAAAGAAAAAGAAAAAAAATTATTAATAAGAGTTGTGGGAAGTGCTTGTAAACCCGCCGGGATACTGAACAGGTTTGCTAGCAGCGGGTAAATGCAAGCATGGTGCCAAGATAACTTCATCGGGGTACTGAACAAGCCCACTGGTAGTGAAGCAATGTCGGGTACATGAAAATCTGCAAAAAAATATAAGAAACCTCTTTAATGTCCTTTATTCTGATCCAGAACTTCTTGACAGGATACAGATGTCAGAGTGGGTTAATTGGCAACCCTATCGAGGCTATGGATGCCTACTGGTAGCAGTGGCCATGCCAACAATATTGAAGATTTTATCTTTAATATCGTGACTTGTTGATCTTAAGACTGTTATTGGTTTTCATCTTTTAAAACATTGCTAAAAAAAAAATGATTAATGATGATGTTTGAATGATTTTCTGGTTGTTATTTTGAGTTGAAATTTTCTTGGCTGTCCTAATCTGAATTTGTTACTTTTACAGAGATAACTGCTTCTTCCAGTGTGTCGCCATAGTTGGCAGCCAATTCACCTTTTCCGACGATCCTATAGGCTTCCTACACCCATGTCTTGCGAACATTAAGTTTTTCGTCGCATTCTTCAAATAGACGACACTTTCATTTCTTGCGACATTTACACATTTGTCTTCGTTAAGTTTTCACGACTGTAAGCATGGAAACTTCTCCTTTTGAGGTCACATTTCGATCACTATCTGAACTATCATGATCTTTTTATCGATATGCCTACTGCACTTACCTTTTTCTTATCGTTATGTGGCTGAAAGGACTTTCAAACTATGCTCATTGGACATTTTTTATATTGATTGCATAACTTGATTTTATTGAGTTTGTAAGGCATTGAGCATTTGGATTTACACCTTTTATGACTTGCCTGATCTTTGATTCTGCATAGGGGTTGTGATTAAATTTATTATATATATATATATATATATATGATATAACCCTTATGTTAATCCTTTTATAATTTTTTTCTTGTCGACTATATGAATATCAATCGGCACATTGGTTAAACATTTATACAATGGCGCATGGCTAACATTTGGTGTTGGTTTCACGTTGAATGTGGATGGTTTAAAAACTATACTCTAAAGTTGATTTGGCACGTTGGCATAACACTTACCATTTGATTCTTTGGTTGGCCAAACGATATGATTTTTGAGCTATGCTATGATTTTTTGAACAGATGTGTAAAACGACAGTTGTACTTTACCATAACTATTGTGCATGGCAGTGAATGACTCCACCACCTTCGCATGCGCGCATTTATGCTTACCTCTTTTGGCTCAATTCATTGTTGTTGGTTCCGGTAGCTCTGTTACTGTGTGTTGATGAATTCGAACCCTTCCCTTACCATGCATTCAACTCCATGGCACTAGTCGTGAGAGTTGAACCCAATGGAAAACAAGCCTTGTTGATGTTTGACAATGCCCGCCAAGATTTGGCAGACAATGGATGGCTTACCTTCGTGGAACGTTTTGAGGGTTTTAACCTTTGCGTAGCTCGACAGTTTTCCATGACCTTCGATGGCTGTCGAGCCAAGGTAGGTGATGTACAGTTAGAGATTGATGAACAGTTCATCAGCTCAGCCACGGGGTTATCTACCTCTGGGCAGCATTGGTTTAAGAATTGCAAGGTCGAGGAAATCCCGTGGGCATTGTTGTTTCAATTGTGCAAAATCACCTCCTGTGATAGATGTATGCCTGTAACTATGCTCAAACAATGTTGGCATGATTTGTTGATGATAATCAAGCAGTTTGTGACCTGTGAAGGTCACTACGGACTTGTGTTTCTACACCACCTGCGTTTGCTTATGGTTTTTATGGGATACTCTCTTAATATGCCCTATTATTTGCATCGTATCCTGTTTAAAATGTCGAAGAAGTACAAAATACACCAGACTGATAGTAGCCTTTTTCATTATGGGCTGGTTAAGGTTATCGTTGTCTGTCATTTGAGTCTGCACGGGGATAGTTGGATCAATTTCGTTGCTCGAAATGGTTTCGAGGAGTCGAACCTTACACAGGTCGACAAACCTGTGGTGAGTGAGGTCAAGGTTGTACCCCCAGTGCCCTACCATGTCCTTCTGCCTAAACCCTAGGCCGACCCTCCTATCGATTTACCCCACACTGTGACTAAGAGTGTAGAGACTGTTAAGCCTATGAGAAAAAAGCCCAAGGCAAACCTCACTACAAACGCCAAAGGGAAAAAGATTGCACGTTTGATTTCACGGATGGTAAGGAACAAGCCAAAACCCCCTGTCGAGCCTAACCCTATCGTGTTGAGTGAGGACTTCGATTTGGAAGTGGAGCATTTCTTGGCTAGCGAATACCCCTATTCGCAAGGTTTGTGTGCCAAACCCTCGTTTGATTTTGTATCAAACCTACCCCTCTGCCTAAAGGATGACCCTAACTACCCAGGCATTAAGTTGCCTTGTCAAACCCTCGGTCATTTGCCCAAATCCTCTCCTACTCTGTCTAAACCCACAGTGTCACCCTGTGATCAATGCAATTCATGGTTAGAGAGATATTATATTGATGTGCCGATTCTCCAATCAAAGATTCAATCTTTGGAGGACCAGATTGCAGTCCTAACCAGTCAAAAGGCCAAGCTACAAGCGACAGATAAGAAACAGAAGACGACCGGCTCCATCCTGTTTAAAAATGTGGAATCAGCCACGGCAATTGTAAATTCCAAGTTGGCATAATTGAGCAGCCTCGTCGCTACACAGGTATGATTTCAATATCGTTTAGCTCTGTGAATGATCGTGATTAATATAGTGATTGGATATTACTCTCGAATAGCTCTGTTTATATTTTGAATTGACTGTATATTTTTCTTTGAGTAAATGAAATTTCGTTTTACCGATCATTCCCAGTTTAGCTTCTCTTAGATTTTCATCGATTTGATTGATCTTAGTGTGGATTTGATTTGTTAAAATGGATGCTTCGCTGTTAATTGAATTTGTTTGTGTCTATTCTAGACAAGAAATGTTTCTCATACTCAATCTATAATACAATCACATTTTGATTCGATTTCTCTATAATTCATACGCTATAATTGGCAACGATTTTGATGAGGTTAATTGTTACGGTTTGCTGTGCCATATGACCTTCAAAGAACATGAATACAACTTGAATCATTTCCAATGTGACTCTGTTTCTTTGGAAACATTGCTTTTTATTAAGCCTGTACAAACACGCCCAAATCATGGAAAAGATTTAATTCATAACGATTACGCTAAACCCCAGCCGGTTAATTCACATTGATTGAAGTACTGTTAGCTTGACCATGTTATGAGTTAGATTCGTATTGCAATGGATGCTCTGTTTGATTTTGATTTGTAGAACGAGATTGGTTATATCTGGATTCATGATTTATTTCTATGTTAAACTCAGTCATGATTCGTTTGAAATTAATGATTTCGTTCAATACCAATCAACTTTATTTTCCCATTTTGCAATAACCAATTATCTCTTCTTTCGATTCTATTATGATTGTGATCAAAGTCGAATCGATCTGGTTACGATTTTATATGAGTTGATTCTCGCACCTGTTTGAATTAATCTACTTATGGTGTGAATCGTTTGATGTCATGAAAGCTATAATAATTTTTAAAACGATTTTGTTTCGATCTGATCGTATCTCCTGTTGTTGGAAAAACACAACGTTTGCCTTCTATTTGTTTGATTGCATTGCTTTCATATTGGATATGAAACGATTCTCAAAATTGTTTGGTTATGATTCTGTCTACCCGATTTATGATTATAATTGAAACAGAGTTTTGCTATCTTTGTATTCGGTTAATGATGTGGATCTTGTTTGAGTTTATAATAGAATATCAATTTCAATTCATGATTCATTTTAAATGACTGTTGGTTGTTAATTCAATTTGTATTTATTAAAAAGATTTGATTTAATTTCAATTCTGATCATGTACCTTTATTTATACTAGCTACAGAATCAGATGATTCTGTAGCTAAGTCTGTAGAATTAATTTTTTATTGTTTTATTAATTAAATATCTCTCTAACTTGTCTATTTCTGACCTGTTTCAGGTGAATTCGAAATTGCATGGGATTTGATGGACAGTTTAGAGGATATTTGGATATTTTCATTTCATTTTAGTTTCTTAGTTTAGTTGATCTTGGGAATATCTTCCCAGATTATGTAAAGAGTTTGATAACTTCCACAGGGAGGTTTTACCCTGTGGAAAATCTTATAAATACTTATTATTTTTGTAATAAGAGGATCCTCATTCGTGGGAGAACAAGGATATGGAATTTTAATACAGACTGAGACAAAATTTGATATTCTACTACAGCTTTAGCTTTTCATAATATCAATATTTTGTTTTATGTTTATGTATATCTATTTGCATTTGGTTAATGACTACTTTAGCTATCTTAGTCTTTTGCAAATGATATAATTTAATCAATATAATCCATATCTGATTTCTTCCAAGTGTATAAAAAACATAGCAATTGTTCGATTCAGTTTGTGAATGGCAGATTTCTCTTCTTCATAAGTTGAATTATTAAGTATAAGTTTTTGCATAACAGGTTTCCCTTATTGCAGAAATTTATAAATCATATAATTGTTATGATTTTTTATGTCTTGTTTGTCCTGTAAACAACTCAAAGAGAAGTGCAGCCTATCGTTTACGAGAAGCTTCTAGATCATCCAGTGCGAGTTTCCTTCCTCCGACCAGCTTCGAAGTCATCATACACAGGACAAATTTGGAGCATTTCCAGGTCAGTTTGTCATTTGTTTGTTTAGTATATTATAGTAGTTTAGTTTATATATAAGTTTAGTTAGATATATGTGTAGAATTAGTATATTGGATTGTTTAATTTCAGTAAGTTTTATTTATTGTTTATAAAATTACAAAATCAAAAAAGAAATACCTTTCTCTGTCTTAGGGCAGATTGCAAATGAGTTTTCCAGGTTTTATTTAAATCTGTATTTTGTAGATATTGTATATTTGTGAATAAGTTATATTTTAGTTAGTAGTTAGTAGTTAGTATAGTATAAATTAGTAGTTTATATATATAGTTAGTTAGATTAGTTTGTTTTATTGTTAGCTAGCTTAGTTTGTTTTATTTAGTTTTATGTTAGTTTAGTTTGTTTTATTTGTTTTAATTAGATTAGTTAGTTTAGATTAGTTTTCTCTTTGGTTTTCCTAGGACCTTAGATCGGCCAACGGAGCCGCTAAACCCGTCAGGGTGGTTCATTCCAAATGGCTTGGGTTATTAGACAACCCCGGACCGGTTCTGCTCTCTCAGTTGACGGACGGTCGATTTCGCCCGTCAACATCTTGTTAGCCAAGGCTGCATCACATCGCTACTCATTGAGATGCTCGAGATATAATAAGCATTCCTCAAGCGGTGAAGTGTCTGACAATAATTGTACTACCAACTTTAGATATGGGATCCGACACTCTATTGGCAAGACTGCTTCCAACCCATAAATGATTTGAAAAGGTGAGAAACTGGTGGTAGTCCTTATAGATGTTTGGTAGGCCCACAATGATGAGTACAACATCAAATGCCAATTTGACTTGGCATAATTGATCGTTTGCTGCAGAATCGTCTTGAGGGACTTATTCACAGCTTCCACCTGACCATTTTCTTGTGGGTAGTAGGGTGATGAATGCTATTTCCTCAACCTAAGATTTGGTGATAACTCAGACATCATTTTGTTCTGAAAGTGACTTCCATGGTTAGTGACAATCTCCTTCGGGATGCCAAACCTTGCTATTATCTGATTGAAAATAAAGAGAGTTGTTGTTTCACCATCATTATTTAATGTTGGCATAGCCTCGACCCACTTTGTGAAGTATTCTACTAGTACAATGATATAATGATGCCCCCTAGCTGAAACTGGGTGGCATGTAGTATAATCAATCCCCCATTTTGTGAAGGGACCAACTGTAATGAAGGGAAACATGGGAGCGGGGTGTGCCCTCATCTTCCAAGAGAAGATATAACATGGGTAACACTTCTTGATCGATTCAATGTAATCTTTGATTAACATCGGCCAAAAGTAACCGGCTCGTAGAATCTTTTGGGTTGTTTCCAACCCAGACAAATGAATACCACATGCTCTAGTGTGGAAATCATTAAGAACAAGTTATGATTCCTCATGAGTGATGCACCGACGAAGGACGCAATCTTCACCTTGATGATACAAAGTTTCATAGAGTATGAGATAGTTTTTTTCCTGATGGCGTATACGTCGACACTCATCGTGAGAAGCAGAGGTGGGGCACTTCAAATTCTGGAGATAGAATAGTATATCTCCATACCAGGGGTCTGAATATGAGATCATAAAAAGATATCCTTTAATCTGTGATTCTTCGGGCATAACATCACCTGATTTGATTGGAAGTTCCGAGATAAGTTCCGCAAAGACCAATGACTTTTTGGATTTCTCAGAAACAAAATCCAAGTCAAATTCCTGGAGGATAACGATCCATCTACTAATATTTTTGTTGATGACATGTCATGTAAACACATACTGAAATTGATTCACAATGACAACAAAGGTGGTCTTATGAAGAAGAATATAATGACAAAACCACTGGACAACATGCATTGCTTCCAACGCAAGATTCTCAACATGGGAGTAGTTGAGTTATATTCCAACCAGGCCTCAGCTCAGGTAATAAATCACATTCTCTTCAAGCGAATCATCCTCTTGAACCAAGACCATACTGATGGTCGACTCTATAGCGACCAAGTACAATAAGAAATATTTATTATAATTGGGAGAGCGGGGTATAGGGGTAGACATGAGGGAACATTTCAACACTTCGAAAGAGCGTTTAGAGGCTCCGTCCCAATGGAAAGGGACTCCCTTATTCATTAAACACATGAACCCTTTAGTGATCTCGGCGTAGTTTGCGATAAAACACCAAAGAAAGTTTGCTTTACTCTGTAAGATTTGAATCTGAGGGACTGTGAAGGGGAAAGGTAACTGAACTATCGCCTCAAACTTCATAGGAACGACCATGATCCTTGTTTTCGAAACTATGAAACCTAGTAGATGACCCAATGTCACACAGAAACTGCACTTGTTTGGATTCAAGCGAATCTGATAGTAGCGACATCGCTCAAAGATTAGTCATAGGTGCATGGGATAATCAGCTCTCTTACAAGATCATGATGCAAAATCATTGAGATAAACCTCAACTATGTGTCTTAGGTTGTGGAAAGAAAAATCCATGGCCCGCTGAAAAGTGGCTCCAACATTCTTCAAGCCAAAAGGCATCTTCCAATAAGAAAATGTACCCCATGGATAGATAAAAGTTTTTTTTTGTTGGTCTTTGAGCTTAATTGGTATTTGATTGTATCTCGAAAAACCATCCATGAAAGAAAAAACCTTGCAGCCTGCACATTCATCGACAATATGCTCAATGAACGGGGTGGGGAAATTATCCTCTGGACATGCCTTGTTTAAATCATGGAAGTCCATACATACGTGAATCATTCCTTTCTTTTTGTTGACTGGAATGGGATTTGACACCCATTGAGTCAATTGAATGGGGTAGATGAAGCCAACTTTGTGAAGCTTCTCTACTTCAGCCTTAATAGTTGCTGCTTTCCTAGGATTAATTGGATGAAGCTTCTGTCAGACTAGCTTGGCATCAGGATAAGTTGTTATTTCATGTTCAATGATTCTTAGATCAATGCTTGGTATTTCCTTGTAATAATAGGAAAAAACATCGCAAAATTCCTTAAATAAATTTGTGTAGATTTGAATCTCCTTGGGGGAGCAGTCTGCTCTGATGAAGACATTATCCACGACGCCATGGGTTCTGGAGATGTCAATAGGTATCATTTCAATAATGGTTTCCATATTACCCTTGGCATAAACTGTGTGCATAGCCAGAGGATTAATAGGACAAGACCTATCTCCAGTCATAGTCAACACAAATTCTCCTACCTCTATTCTTCTTAACTCTGGGAGGAAATAAGATCTGTGATGGAGATAGTCCCAGAGTTTGTCCGAACTAGTCAATGACCCTAAAATCACCTCGTCAGAGGGAAATACCAATTCTAAAGAATCAATAGTGGCAAGGGAATCTTGAGCCTAAATAGGCTCAAGAACTGGATCTAACTCCGGTGCAAGAGTCAGATCGGGGTCGATCAAATCTTATTGGAAAATACTGTACACAAATTTTTCCGCAGAAAAGGGCATGGACATGCTAGGATGCCCTGTCCCTTCCATCGAAGTTGATGGGGAAGGAAGAGTCCATGGATCTTTAAATTAAGTTGTACAGAATGACGACACTTGAAATATTTCATCCCTAGGCTAGTTGGGGATAGCCAATATCATATTGACACCAGAAGGAGGTGGGTAATCCAAAGTACCCATCAACGGTGGGAACAAACCAACCCCCACATTGACAACGTCGAACTGTGAGTTATCAATCATCGGGATCGTGGATTCCCCCGATGAAGGGTCAAGCCTAGTGTTACACATTATTTTGGTCACTCCAGTGATCCTTTTATAGCATGTGTTAATGTTCCCAAAAGAACCTTTCTTCATGAGAAACGTGATTGGATTTCTCTTCTAAAAAACCCTATTAAATAAGATAGGTGTAGGCTGCACTATATGCAGGATGCGACAATGCCTGATCACCACATTTTGTCTTGAAACTGGTTTGTGACGTTTCCGCAAGTTGTCCTATAGCTAGGGTGCGACAAAGCTGAAAGACTAAGAAAAGGTTGAGGTTCACGAAATTTCTAGAAGGGGATATTCTAGAATATGAGGTGGCATCCATATGGTTGGGATCCTACTTGCTTCTTTGATTTGGTGGGATCATCCTGATCTCTTTAACCATTTATTTCACCTATATAAGGATGGATTTCCCATGGAAAAGGTTAAGTAAGGCATTAAGGTTAATAAAGGAATAGGCTGAGAATTGTGTGAGGAATTCCACTTTAGTTGATGCTTGAGGTATTCATTTCAGTCCATCAAGTTATTGTGTATCTTATTCATGCAAGTTTGGAGCAAGTGTGTGTGTTGGAGAAAAAGGCCATTGAAAGGGAACCTTGCAACATCAAGGTTGTTTGGTTGTATCTTCCACTTTTACTTAATATAATACAGTGGCATGTTTCTTTCCCATAAAATCATTCTCATTTTATTGCATGACTCCTTGATCACATGCATAAGTTTTCATTGAATATACTATTATTGCTTTCACTTTGGTTGGTTTGTGTTTTATTGCAAATCCAATATCATAAGAGCATCAGAGTGGAGAAAGGACACCAAAGATACAAGGAAGAGATATTCAAAGGTATGTCACTCATCTCTTGTTTGATAGTAAATTCAATGATTAGAGCTTAAGGAAAGCATCATGTCCTGTCTTTTTTTGTTCTAGATCTAAGTGGATCTAGGGAGATCAGTTTATTTCCTCATTTACTAATTAATCCAATACCAAAATTGGCAACTCCACTAGGGACCTTGCGTAAGAACCCTCTATGATGTCATCTCTTGAATTCCTTCAAAGTTATCTCTCTCAACGAAAGGAACTGTTAAAGGACATTGTTGGAATTGATCCCACAGATACAAATTTGTTAATCTTTGACCTGGAAGATCAAATTCCAAGGCTACCTCCTCAGTTAGCATTTCAGATTCAAGTTGTTGTAGAGAGCAAGAATATATGCAGAACTGTTATTGACAAGGGTACCTCGACGTGCGTTATGTCTGTTACATGTTGGAAATCCATTGGCTCTCCCCTCACTGAATCACACAATGTTGGTTTTGGATCCTGATTATCTTCTTGATTTAGAGGTCCTTGATTTCAGCCGTGTTTATACCCCATGAAGTATTTACACCCCAGAAGTATGTACACTCTTCCACGTGGGGGAGTGCAGAGGGGGGGTACCCCCTCTGCGGGGTCCGGGGGGGGGGCTATTCCCCCGGTTGGGGGGTCTGTAAATCTGTACCGTTCATTATAAGGTCACAGATCTAACGGTAGAGATTATGTTAGGGTTTTTTTCCCTAGAAGGAAACCCTCTTTTATGAGGGAAATGTATTGCGGCTAAGTTTGATGGTGAATATTGTATTCTGAGATAGGAGACTGTGAGATAAAGAAGCGGAAGTTACAACAGGTTTGTTGTAGGTTGTATCCCTTCATATGATGGATAATAATAAAGGAAGGACCTGGAAATTTCTCTGGTGGACGTAGCCCACATTGGGTGAACCACGTAAATCCGTGTCTCTATTGTATTGTGTATCTTCTATGTTTTGTTTCCACATTTGTTTTATTTTATTGCTCCACAATCTTGTTTTTCTAACAACTGGTATCAAAGTGAAAGGTAACTCGCAAGAAAAGAGGGTTCGTGGTTCGAGTGGGAGCAATGTCGGAAGATGGAAAGTTTAGAGTCAAAAAATTTAACGGCCAAAACTACCAGTTATAGAAGATGCAGATGGAAGATTATTTATATCAGAAGGATCTATTCCTACCATTAGGTGGAGTAGAAAAGAAGCTGACGGCCATGAAGGATGAAGAATGGGAGATTCTTGACAGAAAGGTTCTAGGAATGATACGGCTGAGCCTGGCAGTGTCGATGGCTTTCAATATTTCCAAAGAAAAGACAACGAAGGGTTTGATGGATGCATTGGCCAAATTGTATGAAAAACCCTCGACGTCCAATAAGTATTTCTAATGAAGAGATTATTTAATATCAAGATGTCCGAAGGTGGGTCTGTTGCAAATCATTTAAATGAATTTAATATGGTTAATAATCAACCAAGTTCTGTAAAAGTGGACTTTGATGATGAGGTCAGGGCTTTTCTAATCTTGTGCTCATTGCCAGAAAGCTAGAACATCTTGGTCATGGCTGTAAGTAACTCTGTCTCTGGTTCAAATACTTTAAAATTTGATGATGTTGTTGGTATTATCCTTAGTGAGGGATTGCGATGGAAAATCACAGGTGAGACATCAGGTAATGCGTTGAATATGGAGAACAGGGGAAGACAAAAGGATAAAGGAAAGGGCTCAAGGAACCACATAAATTCTAGGAAGGGCAGATCCAAATCCAGACTTGGAAAGATAGAGTTTTGGAATTGTGGGAAGAAAGGACATCTGAAGAAAGATTGCGGAGCTCCAAAGAAACAAAGAGATGGACAACAGGAGAAAAATCAGGAAGCAAATGTAACAGGTGATGTGTTACAAGATGCTTTGATTCTTTCTGTAGATAATATTTCTGAGACTTGGGTAGTATATTCAGGAGCTTCATTTCATGCCACACCCCATAGGAAACATTTTCTAGATTATGTTCAAGGTGATTTTGGACAGGTTCATTTGGGTGATGATGCACCATGCAAAATTGTTGGAAGGGGAAAGGTAAAAATAAAGCAACTAAATGGAAACCAATGGTTGTTGAAAGAGGTAATACATGTTCCAGATTTAAGGAAAAGTCTAATTTCAACAGGGCAGTTGGAAAGTGAAGGTTGTGTATCTATATTTATAGATAAGACATGGAAGGTCATCAAAGGATCATTGGTGATAGCGAAAGGAGAGAAGGTAGGCACATTGTATTTATGTACTAGTAATACTGACTCTTCTATCTCTTTACCTTCTATAGGAGTGGATACAACACTATGGAATCATAGGCTTGGACACATGAGTGAGAATGATATGCAGATACTTCATAAAAGAAATTTGTTGCCAGATCTTAAACAAATTGATTTGGACTTCTGTGAGCATTGTGTTTATGGAAAACAAAAGAGAGTCAAATTTCTCAAAGTCGGAAAAGAAAAGAAGAATGAAAGGTTAGAGATTGTGCATATAGATGTATGGGGACCAACTCAGGTATCATCTCTTGGTGTCTCTAATTATTATGTTACTTTTATTGATGATGCAACTAGAAAAACTTGGGTTTATTTCATTCGACAAAAATCTGATGTTTTTGATACTTTTAAGAAATGGAAAGCTTTGGTTAAGAATGAGACAGGAAAAAGGTTGAAGTGTCTCAGATCAGATAATGGAGGTGAATATTGCAACAAGGAGTTTGATTATTACTATTCATACCATGGGATTCATAGAGAGAAGACAACTCCAAGAACACCACAATAAAATGGTGTGTCAGAAAGGATGAAGAGGACAATCATGGAGCATGCAAGGAGTATGAGATTACATGCCGGTTTTCCCTTACAGTTCTGGGCAGATGTTGTAGATACTATTGTTTACTTAATAAATAAAGGACCTTCAATCTCTTTGGATGGTAGAATTCCAGAGGAGGAATGGACAGGAAAAAAGGTAAACTATTCTTTTTTGAAAACTTTTGCTTGTGAAGCATTTGTCCATATTGATAAAGAAAATAGAACAAAGCTTGAGGAAAAATCCAATAAGTGTACCTTTATTGGATATGGCGTTAATGATTTTCGTTATCACTTATGGAATTATGAAAATAACAAAATCATTAGAAGTAGAGATGTCATATTCAATGAGAAGGTCATGTACAAAGATCATTTGCAGGGAAAGAGATAGGAAAAAGAAAAACAAGAATACACAGTGCTTGATGAGATCACTGAAAAAGAAATTCCAAAGGAACCAGAAAATCAAAATGTACAAAAATAGGAGCAACAGGTACCTCAAACACCTGCAAGTGTTGTTAGAAGAGATACCAGGTTAAGTATACCCCCTGAATGATACTCTCCTTCATTGTATTATTTATTATTGACTGATTCTAGTGAACCAGAATGTTATGAAGAGGCAATGTAGGTAGACACCAAAAAGAAGTGGGAGCAAGGCATGAAAGAGGAAATGGATTCCTTGGAAAATAAATAGACTTGGGACTTGGTTAATTTGCCTGCAGGAAAAATAGCATTGCAGAATAAATGGGTTTACAAGCTAAAGAAAGAAGATGGAGGAGAAAAGCGATACAAGGCTAGACTTATTGTAAAGGGGTTTGCACAAAAGAAAGGTATAGATTTTGATGAAATATTTTCTCCTGTTGTTAAAATGACTTCAATTAGGACTATTTTAAGTCTTGTGGCAGTATAATATTTTCATATTGAACAGTTAGATGTAAAAACAACTTTTCTCCATGGGGATTTGGAGGAAGAGATTTATATGCAGCAGCCACAGGGGTATGAGGTCAAAGGGAAGGAGAATTTGGTATACAGGTTGAAGAAGAGCTTGTATGGACTAAAGAAAGCTCCAAGGTAGTGGTATTTTATGTTTGACAAGTTTATAACAGAACAAGGTTATAGTAGATGTCATTCTTATCACTGTGTTTATTTTAAAAAGCTAGAAAATGGAAGCTTTATTATCTTGCTATTGTATGTAGATGACATGCTTGTTGCAGGGTCTAATATGCAAGATATAAATGTGCTCAAGAAGAAATTAGCCAATTCATTTTCGATGAAGGATTTGGGTGCTGCAAAGAAAATCCTTGGCATGAGAATAACAAGAGACAGAAAAAATCGCAAATTGACATTATCTCCGGGTGAGTACACAGAGAAGGTGTTGGAGAGGTTTAGAATGCAGAATGAAAAACCAGTTAGTACACCTTTGTCCAACCATTTCAAATTAACTAAGGAAATGTGTCCCAAGACATAGGAGGAGATAGAATACATGTCTAGGGTCCCTTATTCATCAACAATTGGTAGCTTGATGTATGCAATGGTTTGCACAAGACCATATATTGCACATGCAGTG
>ML784523.1:694988-755456 GCA_009831015.1 Picea engelmannii
TACTACTCATGCATTATGTTTTGGAGGTTCAGACACTTTTCTACAGGGATATGTTGATTCAGATATGGCAGGTGATAAAGACAGCAGGAGGAGCACCATAGGGTATGTTTTTACTATAGGTGGAACAACAGTAAGTTGGATTTAGAAACTACAAAAGGTTGTTGCACTTTCAACAACAGAGGCGGAGTATGTTGCTGCTATAGAGGCTAGTAAAGAGATGATTTGGTTACAAAGGTTTATGGAGGAATTGGGAAAGAAGTAGGAGAACAACAGGTTGTACTATGATAGTCACAGTGCCATTCACCTTGCAAATAAATTAGCCTTCCATTCGAAGACTAAGCATATACAATTGAGGTACCACGTCATATGATTCGCCTTGGAACATGGACATTTGAAGTTGGAAATGATACACACTAGACAGAATACTGCAGACATGTTAACAAAGGGAGTAACTAGGGAGAAACTGAGTTCCTGCTCAGTTTTAGTTGGTCTTCAAGAATGAAGATAAAGATGATAAATTTTCCAGGTCCAAGAAGGTTCAGAGTCCATCATATACAACAGTGGTGGAGTTGTTGAGATCAGTCTCCAAGTGGGATATTGTTGGTTGTGGAGCCTGATTATCTTCCTGATTCAGAGGTCCTTGCTTTCAACCATGTTTATACCCCATGAAGTATTTACACTCCATAAGTATGTACACTCTTCCATGTGGGGGAGTGTAGAGGGGGGGTTATCCCCCTGGCTAGGGTGTTTGGGGGCGAAGCCCCCGAAGGAAAAATTGCCTTGTAAATGTATATTGTAATTTCATTGTAAATCTGGATCGTTCATTATAAGGTCACAGATCTAACGGTAGAGATTATGTTAGAGATTTTTTCCCTAGAAGGAAACTGTCTTTTATGAGGGAAATGTATTGCGGCTATGGTTGATGGTGAATATTGTATTCTGAGATAGGATACTATGAGAGAAAGAAGAGGAAGTTACAATGGGTTTGATGTAGGTTGTATCCCTTCATATGCTGGATAATAATAAAGGAAGGACCTGGCAATTTCTCTGGTGGACGTAGCCCACATTGGGTGAACCACATAAATCTGTGTCTCTATTGTATTGTATATCTTATGTGTTTTGTTTCCACATTTGTTTTATTTTATTGCTCCACGATATTGTTTTTCTAACACACAATACACTTAAGGCCTTCAATGGTTCTAGTTTTAAACCCTACGGTGTTCTTCCTTCGTTGTCTATTACGTTGGAAGGAAAATTGGTCAATGTCGAAGCTGAGGTATTTGATGTGCCTCTTGATTATAACCTCTTACTTGGTCGTAGCTAGATTGATTCCATGTGTGCAGTTGTGTCTACTCTTTTCCATGTGTTACATTTCCCACACCAATGAAAGGTCATCAATGTTGACCAACTAGCCTTTTTTAATTATGATTCTCATACTAGAAACATACCCTTCATCGCGAAGACACCTCATGGGTACGCAAATGTTGGCCTGGGTCTTCTGAAAGATTCAACCTCCTTTTTTCACCTCAATCAACATAGTTTCCACCTCTGTTCGCGAAATCCCCGCGTCTCATGACCCATGGATAGTACCTGATCCTAGTGATTATCTTTTCTATGAGAAAAAATGCCCTTAAGTCCAATTGAATCTGTTTATCAAGTCATTCAATCAATAACCCCTTCTACTCCCTCTCTCTGTGATTCATATCTCGATCCGTTTCACATGATTTTTCCTACCGACAAGATGATCATGTTTTTCATGTCTATGGAAGACACCCCCTACGATGATGGACATCATCGTTCCATTCTCTTCCTAGAGAAGCACACCATAGAGAGTTACCAACAGATTTTGACTTTGTTGACCATTGTTGTCATTCCATCTGTTCCCTAGTCACCACACGACGTGCTATATGAAGGGAACCTGAGTAATATTTCACCCACCATTCCTCTTGACATATCCATTAAACCTGGAGTCATCGAAAATGTTCACATCGACGCCTCATGTTCCGTTGATGAGATCGTCACTTATAAAGCCATTTTTCAGGAATTCCATGACGTTTTCTCTTGGATCTATGAAGAGATGTCGGGTATTGATCCTGATATCATTGTGCATGAAATTAAGACCTACCTGGATGTTAAACTTGTCCGGCAGAGACTTCGCCCAGTCCATCCTCATAAAGTTGTAGCTATCAAACTCGAATTTGAAAAACTTCTTAAGGATGTCTTTATCTATCATGTGGATTTAACCGATTGTGTATCCAATCCAATCTAGTTTTGGTAGATAAGAAACAAGGCACGATCTGTGTATGTGTAGATTATAGGGATATTAATAAATCTTGTCCTAAGGACAATTATCCAACCCCCTTCGTTGACTAGATCGTCGACGATTTCACCGGGAGAGAAATATTCTCTTTAATGTATGGTTTCTCCAGCTATAATCGGATTAATAATTTTCCTACAGATCAACACAAAACTTCTTTCATTTGTCCTTGGGGTACCTTTTCCTATAGGAAACTACCTTTCGGTTTGAAGAACGCTGGTGTGACTTTTCAGCATGCCATGTCTTATTCTTTTCACGATATCAAGAAAATTGTACAACCATATCTCAATGATCTACCAATGCATTCCATGCATCGCCACTATCACCTGGCACACCTCCGAGCCATTTTCCTTCGTTGTCGTTTCTATCGTATATGTTTGAACCCACACAAATGTGTTTTTTGTGTGGAGTTTGATCATCTTATGGGTTTTATTGTGTCACTACATGGAATTAGGGTAGACCCTTTGATGGTTGAGGCTATCCTTAATCTACCTCCTCCTTCCACACTACGCCAGCTTCAAAGTTTGGAAGGGAAGGAAATTTTTTTGCGTCGATTCATTCCCAATTACACCGAGTTAACACAGGGATTTAATCGACTGTTGAAAAAATGTTACGAGTTTGTATGGGACGATACTACCAACAAATCCTTCGAAGTTTTGAATCTTTCATTAACCTGTACACCATTGTTTTTCCCACCAGATTATAGTCGAGATGATTTCCTCTACCTAGTTTCTTCGGACTCTACCATTGCCATGGTTTTAGTCCAAGAATATGATTTACAAGATGAACATGTAATTTACTATTTGAGTCAAAGTCTCATGACCACCAAAGCCAAATACCTACATGTGGAGAAACTGGCCTTGGCATTTTTTCAAGTTGTCCAACATTTTCATCATTATATCTTATTGCATAAGACCACTGTTATTTCGGATTGCAACCCCATGCAACACATCCTCACTCGACAATTGCTGGTGGGAAAGTACTCCAAATGGATAGTGATTCTACAAGAGTTTGACTTAGAATTCGAACATGCTAATTCTAAGAAATATTTGGTTTTTGCCGAATTGATATGTGACCTTCCCTCAATTGAGATAGAAAATGTGGCAGAGGATTCTTTACCTGATGAATCCTTTTTCTGATCAGTTCTTATGAAATTTGGTACGAAGATATTATGATTTATATCCAGACTCAAACTTTTCAGCCCGACCTTTCTAGCACGAACCGTCATCGTATACGATATCAAGTCGTCAATACATAATTCTCAGTGACACTCTTTATCGTCGTGGTGTTGACTCTATTTTCCGATGATGTCTCACCTACGATGAGGCTGAGAAAGATTTGAATGACTACCACTCCAACGCATGTGGCGGACATATGTCTGGGTATGCCACTGCCCAAAATATCTTACGAACAAGATACTTCTAGGCTTCTTTGTTTAAAGGCTGTATCATTGTCGTCCAAAAATTCCATGCTTGTCAAATGTATAGTAATAAGATAAGATATCATCCCGCTCCTTTACACCCTGTAATTTCTGTTGGTCCCTTCACAAAATGGGGCATTGACTTCATGACATGTAACCCTCACTCGGTCGGGGGGTATGGATACATCATTATAGCGGTGGATTATTTCACTAAATGGGCTGAGGCGATGCCTACATTTAATAACACTGCAAAAACTACATCTTTGTTCATATTCAATCATATCATTACTCGGTTCATTGTACCCCAAGCTATCATTACTGATCACGATAGTCATTTTCAAAATTTCATGATGTTCGAGCTTACTGAAAAGTTGGTTCTTCGGCATGAAAACTCAACCCCCTATCTTCCACAAGCTAATGGCCAAGTTTAAGCAATAAATAAAGTTCTTATTACTATGCTTCGATGGATGATAGGAATTCATAAAACAAGTTAGCACACGATGTTGTTTTCAACATTATGGGCCTATAGGAAATTTGTCAAGTCTTCCACTGGGTTCACACCTTTCCAATTATTTTATGGTATCGATGTTGTTTTGTCAATTGAATGTGAGATACCATATTTGAAACTAGCCATTGAACTTCTCCCAAACACCTTTGTTGAAGAGGAACGTCTATTGTACCTGATGTAATTAGATGAAACCCATCGTGATGCCACCCTGGTTATTGAAACTCAAAAAAAGCATGTCAAAGCCCAATACGACAAACATGTCAAGCCATGTGTTTTCTCTGAAGGTGATCTAGTTCTCCTCTACGAACAATATCATGATTTACTAGGGGCCAAAAAATTAGAGGCTATGTGGCGTGGCCCTTATATTTTCAAACAAGTGTTGGAGAAGGGAGCCTATGAGTTAATGGATTATGATGGAATTCCTTTGAGTGAACCCAAAAATGGGATTTACTTGAAGAAGTACTATGCTTAAGTCCTTTTTGCATGAGTGCTTGTATTTGTACTCTATCATACTCTTGTGTGCTACTTTTGTGTACTTTTTCATTGTTTCGTTTCGACCCCCAACTGCTTACCTTGGATTGTGCTTGGTTTCCATATTTTGGGGTCTTTGCTACCCTACATTGGTTTTGTCGATGGCGCTAGTCATAGTAATCAAAACTTAGCATCTGTTGCTTGGGAAATCTACACACCTACGAAAGAATTAATTAGTCGACACAGTGTTTGCCTCGGTCATGAAAATAACAATATCGTGGAACACAATGCAGTCATTGAATTGTTGACCGATGTTATTTCACTTGGAATTTGTCATCTTGTTGTACGAATCTATTCACAGTTAATAGTACTAAAATTGAGTAATGTCTATGCTATCTGAAGATCTACTTTGTTAAGGGTATATTTATGAATCTGCCTCTTGGAACATCATTTTGATTACATTGAATATCGACACATTAGTTAATTATGTGTTAAACAGACATTTGAGACACCTATAAATCAAATCACATTTTGTATATAAAGCAAGTAAGCCGGTAGGATCCTCATGTATATATAACAATAAAAGTTTTACAAATTTTTTTTTTTCCGAAGACCAAAATATCAAAAATGTGAAGCACATAGATTCATATACAAAAATAAAATCAAGGATGTTGCTCACAATAACACATGACTTCCCGTGCTACTCTATGGAGAAATAGACTGATAGAACCAGATACACCCACTGTATGGCATTGGTAATGTCTCAGGATCTCATTAATAGAGATATCTGGGACATCCACTGTCAACCCCTCCAAGTTTTGCTCGATAGCCTCATAGTCAGCAACGACCAATCCTGCTACCTCGAATATCTTCCCTCGCCTCTGGATGGGCGATTTACCTGGAGATTGGTAAGGTCCCACATCTTCATTGTGAAGGATTTTTTTATTAGTCATCGGATTAAGAACATAAAAAAATTTCATATTTCAAAACATTTGCAAAAAAAATTATAAAAACAAAATGTGTTTCTTACCTAAGTTCCCCCATTTAGAACCTTAAGGAAGAACCAAGTATGGGTCACCTCTAAATTCCAAGCTAGTGTATGCATAGCCATCTACCATAAGAAGTTGGGGCCTCAACCAATCGAAGAACACATCATTATATCTGACAATAGGACCGGTCACATGCCGAGCCATGAGGTCTCACCACCTCTTCATTCTTGGATCTTGCGGGGACGATATTCCCCACTCTACCTATAGGCGCAAGTGTGGAACCCTCTCCAAGAAGAAAGACACCAAAATTGACTTGTATCTGAATTGTTTCAGTTCACCTTTCCTACACTTGGTCAACTTTTTCTTCATGCTCCTGAGGAGCCCATCACACCAGTTAAAAACACAGGGCTCCATGCACTCCACTGCATATTGGAAGTGGCTCTGAAGAGCCATATGAGGAGATTCACTCCCCGCCATACATGAGATGGTGAAAAGGATGGTCCGTAAGGGTAAGTCCCATACATCCCTAATAGTGACCTTTCCACTACGTAGTTCAGCCTCTGGTACATAGTATTGCTGAATGTACTCATTCATTTGCAAACCACCACCCCTGCTACCTGTCAATGTCACGCGGGACCCACAACAAGACAGCCCCATCAAAAAATAGATATCCTCGATATCTAGACTGAGTATGTGGGCCCCCACATGGAATACATGTTGATCCACATCCCACATGTGGACTAAATATTCAAGCAACCTCAATTGGGATCTCATGCCTTGAATCTTGAAGAACCTCAACAATCCACACTGTCGGAGGGCATTAACTGTTCCTGGTTCATTCCCAGTGAAGTAATCATCCTATTCATGTTATGTATCCCTCCACTCCAACATTTTGACCATAAAAAACATGCATTAGAGCCACAAGGAGAAGTTAGCATCTTTATTTTACCTCCTTGGAAGTTTTTATTGGCCAAACATCCATAAGAAATTTTTGAGTTGTGCATGAAATAGGTGAAATCACCCACACAGTGCAGAATTTCCATAAGGAAGCCATAAGGATGCTTGCGAAGACCTTGGATCGTCGCAGAGCACAATATAAGGCGCCTGTGACGACCTCCGTGTGCAAATACCCTCATGAATTCAGCCCCAAAAACATACTTTTAACCAATGAAACACAAAATTAATCCATGGAAGATGGAGAGGATGATAAGATTACTTATTCAGTGGAGACCGATCGCTAAATGACTGATCGTGCCTCCCGCAATCCACAGTGAAAGTTTGAGGTGAAACGAGGGTTTTGGGACAAGTTTTGGGTGAAATAAAAATGGAATGGTAAAAAGAAGTTTTTACCCATATTTATTAACTTTTTCACTTTTCCATTCGTATTTTATAATATTTTATGCATTTCACCTAAACCCTAAAGTCCTAATGACATTGCAAGTATTTGATTTTTCATAGGTGAGATATCTAGGATTGCAAATGATGGAACACAGATTCATTTTTTGGTTTGTTTTAACATTTGTCGCATGTATAGATCCTTTTAGGGTTTTTCAAAAAAAATATTGAGCTTAGATTTTGTTCCTTCTCATGCTCATAAATCAATGAGAACATAACTGAGTATACTTTTATTTTGTTTTTCGTACTCGTGATGGTAACATGAAAAACAACACCTATGGAGTGTCCTTTAAGCTCTTTTCACGCTCCATAAAAATGAAAAGATTGTCGAGCGACCTTGTTCTTTTCACGCTCATAAAAGTATTTGAAGAAAACATTTGATGGGTGGTAGATTATCACTTTTTCATTCTCATCAAACTAATTTACGAAAAAGGAATTGAGAGAGTTCTCTTTAAGTGTTTTTAAGACTCTTTAAACATGAAAAAACCCCGAGTTTTCTCTCTTTAGACTCATTAAACAAACATCGAAAGACCTACATGGAACCAAACCAGTCCTTCTTAGGGTTCATTAAACATAATCCAAGGGACTCATCTGAAGGATGATCTTACATCAACAAGCATATGTTATCCTCCTCAAGCTTGCGTAAAAATAAAGAGGTACTCGCTAGAAATGGTGGGGGGGAATTTGGGAAATAAATGTGTCTCAGTATTTGCGTTAGTGGAAATAATAGTCGCTCTTGAACATGACACCCCCTTCATCATTTTATCTAGGTTGATAAATCCATTTGTCTCTCATTTTTCCTTCTAGAAGTTCATATATGGGGTTGTCCTTGAGTCAATGCTGCCAAGACCATTGTTGTGTCGTTCATATGTTGAAGAGAAGTCCAACCCTAAACAAGTCCTCTATCGAGTCAGCCATCTGAAATTATAAATTCCTACCATGTTGGCCTTCCCTGTGTCATTTTCAAATCACTTTTGTACTTTGATCTATGCCAAATCTGTTACTTATTTCGTGTCATTGATGGGGGATACATCAAGTCCCTCCCGTGACTAGTCTATTCTTCTCGACTTCAATTCATTATCCAAGAACAAGACTTAGAAATCATTTATTACCTTAGATCCTGCATGCCTCAATGGTAGGTTTCTTTTCTTTCTATAGTGGGTTCACATCATTGACCTCTAATCAAAAGATTCCATCAAGTGCCCAACTTCAGCTCATTTATTCACATTCGTTGGATTGTACTAAGGTACCTTGGGATTCATTGACAACAATGGTGATTTCCCTCGCACTTGTTAATGGTTTTCATCAATGGATGGTAATCAATTTGTTTCTACCATGTTCGAATTCAACACCTGTAATCACATGGCTAGATTCGTACTTACAGACGACAGGATTAAAGACCCTGGATATCATCATTTTTGTCCAGGTTGCGATGGAGTATTTATGATTTGTATTGACACATAGATCCACTTTGTATGTCTCATGGTTATCTCTGAATTTGATTTTTCTAGATCATACATCCACAATGTATTCCTAGTGGCTATGCAGAATCTTGATGACATGGATCCATAGTGTATGATTGGTGGCCATGATTGATGTTTATGATTTAAATCACTTGTAGTCTGAGCATGGGAATGCCTACCTCAGAAATGGTATGATATTATGCAGACGCTTGATCATTTGCAGGTTCCCGATTGGTCGGCTCCTTGTTTCCAACACACACACATTCTATAAAGTATTTTGGCTGTCGCGAGTTCCAGCCTCATACTTTGGGGGGCATTATGTTACACATTATTTTGGTCACTCCAATGATCCTTTTACAGCATGTGTTCATGTTCCCAAAAGAACCTTTCTTCACGAGAAAAGTGACTGGATTTCTCTTCTAAAAAACCCTATCAAAGAAGATAGTCGCAGACTGCACTATATGCAGGATGCAGTGATGCCTGATAACTGAATTATGTCCTGAAACTAGTTTGCGACTTTTTCGCAGGTTGTCTTATAGCCAGGATGCGACAAAGCTGAAAGACTAAGAAAATGTCGAGGTTCACAAAAGTTCTAGAAGGGGATATTCTATAATATGAGGTGGCATCCATATGTTTGGGATCCTACTCACTTCTCTGATTTGGTGGGATCATCCTAATCTCTTTAACCATCTCTCTTTCTCCTATATAAGGATCAATTTCTCATGGAAAAGGTTAAGCAAGGAATTAAGGTTAATAAAGGAATAGGCTGAGAATTGTGTGAGGAATTCTATTTTAGTTGATGCTTGAGGTCTTCATTTCAGTCCATCAAGTTATTGTGGATCTTCTTCATGCAAGTTTGGAGCAAGTGTGTGTGTTGGAGAAAAGGGCCATTGAAAGGGAACCTTGCAACATCAAGACTGTTTGGTTGTATCTTCCACTTTTAATTAATATAATACAATGGCTTGTGTATGTAGTAGGCCAAAGTGGAAATAAGGATGATCATGGGAAAATAAAGTGTGCAAAAATGGAAGTAATAGATGGAGGGAAACACAACATGTGTGCATGCAAGAAAGTGTGCACAAGGAGAGCAATAGATGGAAGGAGAAGAAGCACGCACACATGAGAGGAAGACCTAACGTAAGTAGGGTTAGAGTTTTGATAATGTATTGTAAAGGTTGAAGAGACAAAGATGTATAAATATTGATACTAAGGTATTATAGAGGGTTTTGATACGTAGGTATCATAGGTTGGATTTTTGCATTGTTTAGATTGTTGTTACATCATAGATATGTACGAGTTGATGTGAATTGTAATGTTGTTATGTAATATTTTGTAAGTTGTTGAGATAGAGGAGAGGAGAGAAGGAATATCTGAGGATTATATCATAGGCTGAGGATCCTAGTGTGATCTAGTTCGCCTCATATAGATATTACCCATCTGAGGAGAATTGTAAGCGCACTGTGCTGGACACGCAGAACTACCAGAATAAAAGAGCCAAGAGACAAATATTTGTGGACGTAGCCCAGAAGGGGGTGAACCACAGTAACGTCTGTGTAATGTGATGGATGCATGCATATATTTATCATTTTTTCATTAGTTATTTGTTATGCTTAATGAATGAATGAGTTATTACATTGCTTGTTTAAATGTTGTTGCAATATTGAGGGAATAAGTCGAGAATAACAGTAGGTTGAAATCATAAGTTATAATAATTGGTTCAGAATAAAGATCCCATATATTGTGCTCAATCCTAGGATGTAAACGCATGAGTCTTACAACCATCTATTAAATCTATCTTGGGTGAGACTGCACAGCCCATTTTATGTGTTGCGTTGCCTTTTGGTTTACTAGGAGGGCTGATAGTTTTAGAGGATTTGTTGGAAACTCGAAAGACATGAAAGATGGGTTAATAAGAATCTCAGAGTATAATCAAGGAAGACAAAAACCAACAAATGGTTTCATTGTCATTGGAAGGAACATAGGAGGATTGAATAGATGAGATAAGTGGAGTGGGAAACAAGCAAAGAAACGAAGAGAGTAATGAGCCATTAGAATGGGATGTTGATACCATGGAACCCCACAAAAGAAGAAATTGAAACTTGGTTGAGAACCAAAGAGTTATAGTTTGAACAGAAAGACAATAGAAACCCTAGAATAACACCCCGCAAATATCTAGACAAATACGTGTTTACTGATTTGCACGAAGTCTTTTTATGTGACTTTCTGCAACTATTGTAGGAGTGGATACTAAGGTTGAAGGATAACCATGTGATGAACCAGATTTGACAGTTAGATTGGACCCTAGTACATATTGAGTAGTTACTGTAGGTGAACAACAAATTCACCTATGCAGTAGATTTATGGCTTTACAATATTGTGGAAAGTTGTATAACAGAGTTTGTAGTTGACATAGTGAAGTCATACAACCCAGTGGAGAAAGAATTCCTACGTGGACCTCGAGGAATGTACATTTGATCAATGTATACTTCTATTAAGATACTGCTATATAACAAGGGTGTAATGACAATGGAATCAGACAACTAAACTTCCCTGCGTGCATGGGGGAATGGGGGAAGCACTGACAGAGAGAGGAGAAATGGAAGGAGGTAAGGATACGAGAAAGAAGAAGGAACCCTTGGACCTGATCATGATGGATGACGACCAGATCAGGTGGATCTTGGCGTCAACAGGTAAGACACGTAGCGGAGCACCCTACCAATACAAGGTGAATACCAAGAAGAGAGATATAGCCGCGAGGGAAGGCTTGGAGAGTGATGAGGAAGAGGTAGAGGATCTCTGGGCTATGGAGTGTATTGAGGAAATCTTGTGCACAACATATGAGAGGAAGATGAGAGGTCCAAGAAAGGGAGGAGAAGGCAGCCATACTATCCATATTAATTTCAGTGTGGAACCCATAAACCCATGTGTGACTAATACACCAAAGAGAACACCATCGTTTAGACAACCGCAGTTCTGAGGAAGTATGACAGCAGGAAGTACATATACAAAAGGAGCAACAACTGGAGGAGCGAGTTTAGGAAGAAATATTCAAGTATCTACACCGCGTGGAAGAGGTAGTAGTTCAGTACTCAGAATAGTAAGACACGATCCCACCATTAAATTACCAGAATTTCTAGGAGAAGCAGCAGAAGACCCTGAGAAGAATTTGTCCATTTGTGAAAATATTTGGGAAGAAAAATAGATCACTAATGAAGATACCAAACTCATTCAGCTAGCTATTACACTAAGAGACCGCGCACTAGACTGGCACATGAGTCTATACACAAACAGTTCCCTTGGGACGATAATGGCATTGGCAGACATCAAGAAGTTATTGATTAATGAGTTCCATAATCTGAGATTAGAGGATCAGTACATGAACGAGATGATCGAAATGACAGAAACCAAGAGATTCTATATGGGAGATCGATTAGAGATTCAAGTGACTGAAGGGAAAGTTAAAATATCTCATGACCGATATGTAGCATCAACACCTGTTTGTCAATTCAATAATCCCACACTTAAAATATCCTTTACGACAAAAAAAAATTTAGATGTAGGCAGAGGCTCTGTAGGAAGCCTTGCAACTGGAAGAAAACCAATACCAATAGACAGACCCATATATCGAAGAACTGAAGGAGGATTTGAATAATCTCATGTTTCAGCTGAACCAGAATAAGAAAAAGGACAAACAAGAAGTCGTTTGGTGTGCCATGTGTAGGATGGAAGGACACCACAAGAACGAATGCCCAATGTTCACACAGTATATGGTAACATGAATTTCGAATCCATTACAACCGGGAGGATTATGGTGCGAAATCTGTAACAAACTGGGTCATGATTCTTATCACTGCACGATGATGCAGAAATACCAGACAGTCCCAAAAAGTTCATATTTCACCTTTTGCAAGTTAGTGGGCCACGACGATAAATATTGTAGAACTATGGAGCTAATGCGAGAAAGGACATCAGATGCATATAGGGTACAGGCCGAAATGATGACTTGGCAAGAAGCGCGACAGTTCAATCAAGTCCCAGCTCCATACAACACTACGCAAAAACAATATAATACTGTGGAGAAACCATAGAATAATGTACAACCACAGTACAACCCATCACAACCTCAGTACAATACCGTGCAGTATAATCAAGCACCTTAGTATAACACGTCGAGGAGAAAAAATAGGCACTGATGTAGTTCGACAGGAACCAACGCAAAACCAATGGGTAAAGATGAACATTGAACCAAGGAAGTAGTTCAACGTGCAAAAGGAAAATGAGTTATTTAAAGAGGCCAAATAATAATTTCAGAAGGAGGACACATCGTTGACTTCAACTACGCAGCAAGACAAGGAAGAAGAATAATACAAGATGCCTCCATCATTGGATCATACCAAAGGGATGCAACCCATGGGACAAGTAAGTATGATCAAAGGATTTTTGCAATCATGTGTAAAAGTATAATTGATCCATCATCTCTGAAAATATTGCAAAACATCCTAGAAAAATGTAGCAGCGAGACGGAAGAAATGCTAGAACCTAAAATAGTTAATCACCTACACACGAAAAGAAGAAGAAGTAGGGAATTTAGACTGAATGCTAACATTGGGGATTTCAATATGGGAGAAATTATAATGGATCTTGGCTCTAAAGTGAATGTATTACTAAAGAAGACATGGTAATGCATGGGAGAGCCCACATTAGGATACTCACTTATTCAATTGAAACTAGCAAACCAACACAGAGTCCTACCAATCGATAGACTGAAAGGAGTGACCATAGACCTTGATGGAGTATGCACTAAAGAAGAATTTGAAGTCATTGAAATAATAGATGATGCAATACCTTACCCAACGTTGCTTGGTATGGATTCGACGTTTGACAACCAGGCCATAATCAATTTGAAAACCAGGAAAATGACATTTGATTCTAGCGAATATAGGGTCATCACACCATTAGACCCATCAGAAGGGGAGAGGTTTGTATAACCTACTTGCATGGACTTAGAGGAAATCAACCAGTTGTACAAAAAAATTGCATGCAATGAGGATTACATAAACCCAACTGCAAATGGGGTACTCAGTTGGCAGAGCATTACTTCATGCATAATAGACTCAGACACCTGTTTAGAGAACTGGAAGTAGAGGCTACATGAAGTATCCACGCGATGCAAGAATAGACCGTGCAGTAAGATGGGTAGGCACAGAAATCAGAGAACCACCCAGTTTCCGCGGAATAAATGATTTGGAAACATTCTTGACATAGTATGAAGATGTAGTGTTAGAAAACCAGAGACTGTTATCACTTGACTTAGCACTAAAGGCCACATCGACAAGATGGTGGGGCGCACACAAAGATAAAATCACATATTGGTACCAATGTAACCGATTACTGCACATAAGGTTCGGTGCAGAACATAAAAACAACAAACAACAGAAATATGAAGGACATGGAAAACCAATGAAACACTTGGAGGCGTGTAGAACGTTGTGGAAAATGACACCACTAGAGGAATGGCCGCATCACTTCATACATATTCTAGAGGGAATACCAGTGAATTGGTATACAGACCAGAAATTGCGCAAAGGAACTACGACATGGACGACATTGTGACATAATTTCATAGTCACTTTCTCATTCAAGCATGAGAACCCGAACATAGATGTTTCCCTTAAACAAATCAGAAGAGTAATATTCATCAAAGAACCAGAAATAGAATTGATCACAGAATAAAAACAACAAAACAAACTGGCAGTCAAGGCATTGTTGTCTTGTTACCACGTACAAGCAGAAGCACCAGATGAAGATGATCCATGCGATATTCAAATCAAATAAGTAGAAGGCAAAAGAGATGTTGAAGGACCACCCATAGAATCAAAAGTCATTTCCGTGCCAATCAAGTTAAATAAATTTAACATCGGGATAGTTGAGCAGCCCAAAATGCCCAGGATTGGAGATTACTGGGATGAGAAAATAGTAGAAAGTATCAAAGATTTGTTACGTGAATACAGTGACCTCTTTCCCACAACATTCACAGAGATGAAGGGTATAGCCAGAGAACTGGGATAAATGAAGACACTCAGACCTGAAGTGAGACCTATTAGACAATGACCCTACAGACTGAACCCCATATATAAACAAAAAGTTAAAGCTGAGATCGACATGATGCTCGAATTTGGCATCATATAACCAGTTGAGGAGTCAGAATGGATAAGCCCGATGGTAGTACATGACAAGAAACAAGGAAGAGGGATCAGGATATGCATCGACTTGAGGAAGTTGAACGATGCATGCCTACACGACCCATTCCCTACACCATTCACAAATGAAGTGTTAGAGAACGTGGGATGACATGAAGCTTAATCATTCACCGATGGATTCTCATGCTACCATCAGATCAAGATAGCACAGGAGGAAAAATACAAGACCACGTTTGCGACAGAATGGGGATCTCATCGATAAATAGTCATGCCATTTGGACTGAACAATGCACCAACAATATTCTCTAGAGTAGTCATTAATGCATTTAAGGAATTCATCCACCAGTTTCTTGAGGTATACCTAGATGATTGGATAGTTTATAGCCTATTGAAAAACCATGTGGAAGTTTTACGGCTGATGTTAGAAAGATGCAGACAGTGCCAGATATCACTGAACATCAATAAATGCATATTTGGAACACCGTTTGGGATACTATTGGTCCACATAATATGAAAACAAGGTTTATTAGTAGATCCGACAAAGATCAAAGTCATTGTTAGTTTTCCAGCACCGAAAATAGTCCGACAGCTAAGAGCGACGTTGGGACACACAGGTTATTATAGGAAATTTATCAAAGGATATGGACAGATCACTGCACTGATGGAAATGCTGATAAGGAAGGATACAAAGTTTCATTGGAACAATGAGTGTCAACATGGTCTTGATACCTTGAAGGAAAATATG
Organism: Picea engelmannii; assembly: GCA_009831015.1. Taxonomy (NCBI): domain Eukaryota; kingdom Viridiplantae; phylum Streptophyta; class Pinopsida; order Pinales; family Pinaceae; genus Picea; species Picea engelmannii. Next base: position 710,497 of record ML784523.1, read on the forward strand.
GTTAGCGCGCCGATACTGGTATTTCTAGACTGGGAAAAGACATTCCATGTGCATGTAGATGCAACGTCCATAGCACTTGAAGCTATCTTAGCATAGCCAAGAGTGAGAGACTTGGATCATTCGATATCATTTGTAGGAAGAAAGCTATCTGACTTAGAACAAAACTATAACATAATAGAAAGAGAAGGCCTAGCCATGGTTTATGCACTGTAGAATTTCAGGCATTACTTATTGGGAAAACACTTTAAAATTTTCAAATATCACTCAGCCCTAAAATACCTAGTCAACAAGCCAGTGTTGGGGGGGAGAATATGTCATTGGTTACTACTATTCCAAGAATTTGACCTTGTAGTAAGAGTTAAACCAGGGAAATTGAATGCAGGACCTAACCACCTGTCGAGGGTCACAAATGGAGAAGATCCTATGAATTTAGAAGACAACTTTCCAGATGCAAAGTTATTCTCAGTACATATTGTTGATGAATAATTCATAGATATCATTCAGTAATTGATTATAGGTACTGCGTCGCAAGACTATAGCACCATGCAGAATAAAAACCTGGTAGTTCGTGCTGACGACTATCAACTGATTGCAAGACATTTATATAAAATGGGTGCAGACAACATCCTACGAAGATATGTGTTACAACATGAAATACCAAGAGTTTTAGAATAGGCCCATGAGAGAATAGCAGGAATGCATTATGCAGGTAAATATACCACGCAGAAGGTATTTCACGTAGGACTATGGTGGCCAACGATTCACAAAGACTCGAAGGAGTACTAACAAAGATGAAATGTCTATGAAAGTGTAGGAAAACTCAACAGAAGGGACGAGATGTCATTATGACCACAAGTAACATTACAAACATTTGACAAATGGGAAATAGAATTTGTGGGACCAATCAACCCACCAAAAAAAAGAACAAGCACTAGGTACATTATCACTACGACAGAATATTTAACCAGATGGGTGGAAGGCGCACCAGTAAACGATTGCAGCACAGAAACAAAAACAAACTTTTTGTTTGAACAAGTAATCACTCGATTTGGGTGCCCAAGAATTTTGATGAGTGACGAAGGCATGCACTTCATAAAAATCACCATCTGTGCGATGACATAAGAATTTGAAGTCCACCACAAGAAGAGCACACTGTATCATCCACAGGAAAATGGCACAGTGGAAGCCTTCAATAAAATTATGGAGAACGCACTGACAAAGATTTGTAATGTCAACAGAGAAAACTGGGACCTTAAAGTACCAACAATATTATGGGCATACAGGACTACATGCAAAAAGTTGACAGGGCACACACCATTTAAACTGGTTTATGGCCAAGAAGCAGTAGTGCCATTAGTGTTTTTAGTACCCATCTTGCACATAACAACTATCACACAAATGACAGAACAAGGCCCAGTACAGGAGAGACTAAATCAATTATTGACCATGGAGAAAGACTGAATATTGTCAGGATTCCACCAACAAGTTCAAAAAGCATGAGAAAAATCTTGGCACAATAGACACATCAAGAAAAACATTTCAAGGAAGGGGATCTAGTGCTGATGTATGACAACAAATCATTATAGCACCCAGGAAATCTCATAATGCATTGGTTAGGACCATAAGAAGTAAAATCTGTCATAGATGGAGGAGATGTATGGTTAAGATATTTATTAGGTACATAACTTAGAGGAATGATCAATGAGAGTCGACTTAAGCTATACAAGGACAGTCGACCACCCACCACACAACAAAACAAAATAAAAAAAAATATCGAAAAGAGAACAAAAAGGAAACAAAACTAAAGAGAGCACAATGCACCAGAGATAGAATGGCCACATGAAGTTAGAAACATGAATTCAGAAAAATCAAAGACAACGGTTATACACAAAGGGATATAAGTAGGAAAATGAAAGTTGATAAAAGCAGGATGACAAGACAACACTGGGCATAATTAAAAGACGTGTTGGCCCTTGACCAAGTTTCGGGAACACTTGGTCATATTTGACCATTTTGGGGACTTCGATAGCCTGTCGAATATGGAGTGCTAGATGAAGCAGAGATCAAGGGATCTCAGCCCACTTTTGGTCCCCTTTTTGGGTTTTTGGAATATGTAATGGGAAATGGATGTCGGCTCGTGGGTTTACCCACGTTTAGGCCCACTTTTGTAATGTATAAATAAACATCAGGTGGAGTAAGTAGGAAGAGGGATCGACATCTATGTGATGTTAGACCGAAAACCTAAGTGCTAATAGATTTTGTAAGTTCTATGTGCATGACTGTAAGAGGCTGAGTGCAAGCCATTGTAAGAAGTTGTATAAGGCTTTGTGCTATAGCGCAAGGAAGAAGGATCTAGCGAGTTGTGTAGATATTTTGTCCTATGAAAAGTAGGGTTTTAGTGGCTCTGTGTTGTAATCGACTGAAGACACTAATAAAGAAGAAGAGTTGGTGGACATAGCCCCAGGACGGGGGTGAACCACTTAAATGTGTGTGTTATGATTTGTTCTTAGGTTTGATGTGTTTACCTCTTGCTAAGTGATTTGATATGTTAGATAGATATATTTATTCTTTGTGATTCTTAGATGTGTATGAATGTTAGATCTGATATGTATGAAGATGCTTAGTGTTAATCCAGGATCTGATATGTTCTTCTATTACTAAGTTCTGAAATACTTTAGATCTCAATAAGTGTTACGATGATCTATGCTATATGCGAAGTATAATAAGGGTAGGATATTGATGAATGATCAATGCTAAGTTCTCTGTAAGAGAGATAATCATATATTTGTGTCCTAGCTAAGGTTGCATACACCTGAGTCTTGCAACCACCCCTACCTCTACCTTGGGTGAGACTTCACCTGCTTCGCAGGTGTCAAAAGGGCCGGTAGTTAGTGTTTTGTTGGTGTGTTGTTGTAGCGTTGAACCCTGGGTCTACCCCTGTGCCAAAAAATGGTTCTGTTTCTGGGATCCTGAAACTGTGATTGTTGGGAGCTAAGGAAGAAGAATCTTTGTACAAATATTCGTCCTAAAACTATGGAAGATTTGTGCATGGATCTGCGCCCTAGTGCACAGTAATCTACTTGATCTGAAAATCTTTGTGCTAAAAAAATAAGACAGATCTGAAGAAAAGAAGCAAGATCTGAACGCTTTGTTCTTTAAGAAAGGTTAAAGTGGAAATTTCTGAAGAAAAGGGGTCATATCTGCTGAAAAGAGGTAAGATCTGTAAGCTCTATTCTTTGATAAAGGTAAGAATAGTTATAAAAATTTAGATCTGGAAGCATTGTGCTCTATAGAAGTAAAATAAGTGAAAATGTTAGTTTCTAGAGTACGGATCTAGGTATGTTTGATAGATTATGTCTTGGCTTGAAAACTAGGGCTGCTAGATGAAAGAAAGCTTGATATGAATAGATCTGATAAGAATAGTGATAGATAGGTTATAGCTATGCATAGAAAGAATGTTTGGACTAACCAATGGATGCAGGATCCTAGTAGGAATTTTTTGCAGGCTAGGTACCATGATCCTAGTGCGCAACACAGAAAAGGCTGGGGATCATTTAAAAGAAAGAGAGGAATAAACCTCTGTTACAGTTGCAGAAGGTCAGGACACCTTGCTAAAGAATGTCCTAGTGGAAGACCTAGTTGTCTCTGTTGTCAAGCTATGGACCATGAGGTATTGGATTGTCCTAGAATGATTGCTAAACTTGAAAGAATGAATCTGAATCAAGAAAACCCTAAGATAGATCTAGAAACTGTGGATGAAACCCTGAAAGAATCAAAGAAGGTATTCATACAAATGAAAGAAACCTTGAATGACCACCGACATGTCAGGCTTCCAGATATTTTTAAAGAGAAATAATGCATTGAAGCTAGAATAGGGGACTTCGACATTGACTCTATCCTTGATGAAGAGACACAAGTGAACATTATGCCAGAAAGAACTTGGGAAACTATAGGGAAGCCCGCTATGATCCATTCACTAGGAGGAATAGGACTATTGAGAGGTAAATTGATGATGTTATGTGGAAATCTCACTCAGATACCTATGACAGTCAATAGAACTTCGACAAAGGAAGATTTTGAGATTATTAGATTCATTGAAGATAGTACCCCATTTACCATGTTACTGGGAAAACCTTGGATTCATAGAGATCAAGCCAGACGAAAGGAAGAAGAAGAAGTTTTGGAACAAAAGAAGCAAGGGTTAAAATATTTTATAAACATAAAGATCGCACAGCTGCTTGAAGAACAGAAGAACATCTCAAAGATATTTTACACCAGAAAACCCAATGTCAAAGCCACAAGAATATTGAAGGACTCACAGAATACTAAAGTACTTATCCCAGATAAAGAAGAAGTATTACCCCTGAAATAATCTCAGCAGCATGAAGTGATTGTGTCCAAGGAAGATAAGAATCAGAATGGGAAGAGAATCACTGAGACAAATCTCACCAAAAAGAAGGCTAGGAAGCTAAGTAAAAAGAGAGCTAAGATCGACAGGCTACAAAATATTCTAGAGGGAACCTTGCAAAATGGGAAACTTACAGAAATTGAACTTCACCGAGATATCAGACCAGTGACATAGGTGACTTCACCGAGGAAAATAAATATAGCCGTTGGGAGCTGATATAACAGTTCAACTGGCGCTTCGAACGGGTTGAAAATCATTAATGGTTCGCCACTAGAATGTTGGACTAGGCCTCAACGAGTTGAACAAATTTAATGGAGGTTCATAACCATTACAAGCAGACCATTGTTGAGCTTCCTACTTATCCCATCGCTCCATGCACGAAGAATACTTTTTCCAATTGAGAATTTGAAGTCCGCAGCTGTATACAGTGACCGTCATGATCTTGTTATTCATTCTAGTATAGTGTTTGAGCTCATTGTGATCCCAACTACTTATCTCGAGTGTGTATGTTCAAAGAGCTCATTGCTAAAGAAGCAACTGCGATAGAAGTTCTGATAGATTTAATGACTGAAAGAAACATGTCAGGAAGAGGACTATCCACAGGCATATAGGCATCATCGACGCGAGGAGTGAAGGCCTCCCCGTTTATCACTCAAGATGGCCCATCCCAACCGACCAATGAAAAGAGAAATAAGCACTGAGACGATCTTGTGAATGCCAAGATTATTCTAAACATTCTTCCCACTTACCTGCCACCCCTGAGCGGTGAGATCAATCAGGATAGCATACCCTGATAGTTTGAGTACCCATTAATCATTACGTGCCTCCCAAAAGGAGTGAGCATAGTTCGCGCTGACCAGGATAATCTCACTGCGTCGAAGTTCAGTGACTTCAACTTAGGTGACAGAAAGCTTTATAGTATGCTCACGCCTTATAAATACCCGACGAAGACAAAGGGTAAAAACTCGAAGATTGTCCCTCAACAATGGACTATGGACCTCGCATGGTCCACTTTATTGAACGTCTTGAAGATCCCCCATTTCGGAAGGCAACAGGAAGTCAATGCCTATGTCAAGCTATTGCTGTCGAGCTATCATGGCAGCTACTTGTGGTTAAACCACCACATCATGGTCGATCCAATTTTGATCCACAGGATCATAGGGTTGAGCATGCAGGGGCCCAACCCATAGGACTTTTACCCTGGAAATACCACAAACCGAGCCTTAGCATAGAATATTAAAGAAACTTATGGCGATGTTGAGAAGGGCACGCGAGGATACAAAGTAGCCTCTATTCAGAATGGCATAGTGTGCCTCGCTTTTCAACTCATTGTAGTCAAGTTGGTACGGAAGAACAGACCAACCTAGGTAACTAGGTTTGTGGTAGACCTCACAGGGAAGTGCGCAGAGGTATTACACATGAACTGGGCAAAGTACTTAGTGAACCAGTTGGAACTGAATTGCCGAGAAGTGCAAGACCAAGGGTATGAGTTCCATTTTAGTTTGTTTCTCATATTGATCGCATTCATTGTATGGGAGCTACCAGAAGGTGCGACCTTCCCAGATATAGAACCCTTTGAACCAATGGCTGTGAATTTCAGTACGTTGTGGTACTCCAGTTACATGAAAAAGAAGTGGCAATCTAATGCCATCTTCCACATTTTCTACAATCAACCGAAGGTCGTAATCTAGTTTATGCCTCGTATCACCCTGAACACGCTTTACATATTTAGGCCACTTATGAAGTTCAATGTGGACCACCACTTCATATACATCACATTGCACACTAATGAGCATCACCAGCAGCTGTCGTCCTACTACAAGTTGATAGAGGAAGACTTAGAAGAGATTAATAATGAGTGATCGGTGGACCTCCTCATCTCAACTGACCCCACGGAGCTCTTCGGTATTGATAGTCCTAAAGAAGTGTGCAATACACCTGGACCAAGCACAATGAAGAAGAATGAGGAAATTCAAGATGTCGACAGTACAACCATGAAGACTGCTTCCACTTTGCAAGGAGGTAATGGTGGAGAGATATGGGACACCGAAGTCGGGAAAAATAAAGGCGAGACTACTCGGCCTAGAGAGGAGGAGGACCCCTCCAAGAAATGGAAGTTTTCCCCATCGAAGCCCACATATAGAAATAAATCTGAGGCAACCAAAACCAAGTTTGAAACCATCCTAACATCGGATGACTTCAACTTCATTGTCGTTGTGCTAAATGATGCTTCACTGGAGATAGCAGAGAAACAGAAATCCAAGTAGGAGGAGGTATTTAGTCAAATCAAGGTCAAGTTTCAAGAAGTGCAGCAGGCACTCCATTCCATTCACGCAGTTTCGGTTGCACCTCTAACAGGAGAAACATTAGAAATGGGAGATGAGCCAGCTCAACTCCACAGGATTGCTAACACTGTCGAAGCTCTCCTTTGACGATCTCAAGAGGAAACAATAGAAGCCACCTAGGATTTGGTGCAAGCACAAGAAGCTCTGTTAGAACAACATAGTAATTCAGAACAAGAGAAGCTCACTATGCAGGAGAAATTTGATGAAGAGAAACAAGAGCTACAACAAAGAAAGGGACAATTGCTCGTCGAACAACTTGAAGTCAAGGAAAGGGTCAACAAAGCACTTCGCTTTGTGACAATAGTTGAAGTACATACCGATGACCAAACTGCACAGTAGGTGGCATATTTAGAAGAGGTGATCCATAAGCTACAACAACGCATTGCGGATCTAGAAAACTGCGCTATGCCCGAAACCCTACAAGAGATAAGAGACCAATGAGAGGCAACCGCCCGAAGCACAGTTGGAAAAATCAAAGTTGTTGCCTTGGAGTGAAATCAGTTCAGTAACCAGAGAACCCAAACTTACGAAAACCTTATGGAGAATCCAGAACTACAAGCATTAGAGTCGGAGATCCAAGAAGAAAAACAACATGCGGATATGCTACAGGCCCATCTAAAGGCCATGTCATCTATAGAAAGGATGAACTGTTACCATGAACAATGCATAGCTCATCAGTAGATTCACACACTTCAAAGTAAAGTAATGGAGGTCACTTAGTGAATCCAACCCATGCAGGATAAGGCATGCACGTTATTTTCGGAGATTGAGACCCAAGGAGCAGAGTTGGAACAGGTCGTCATCTCAACAGAACAGTGCCTCGATGGACTAGTAAATGATACAATAATCCAGGAGTTCACTGAAAAAGAGACCACATCAAAGTAGCAATTCGAAGCAGATCGATCCAAGCTCAAGGAATTCGAGGAAGAATTGTCCATATCGAAGTGACTCGAGACGAGTCACAGGTGAGTGTTGGGGGCCTGTTGGCCCTTGACCAAGTTTCAGGAACACTTGGTCATATTTAACCGTTTTTGGGACTTCGACAGCCTATTGAAGATGGAGCGCCAGACAAAGAAGAGATGAAGGGATCTTAGCCCACTTTCAGGCCCCTTTTTGGGTTTTGGGAATATGTAATGGGAAAGGGATGTCAGCCCATGGGTTTACCCACGTTTAGGCCCACTTTTGTAATGTATAAATAAACATCTAGGCGGAGTAAGTAGGAAGAGGGATCGAAATCTATGTGATGTTAGACAAAAAATATAAGTGCTAATAGATTTTGTAAGTGCTCGGTGCATGACTATAAGAGGTTGAGTGCAAGCCATTGTAAGAAGTTGTAGAAGGCTTTGTGCTATAGTGAAAGGAAGAAGGATCTAGCAAGCTATGCAGATCTTTTGTCCTATGTGAAGTAGGTTATTGGTGGCTTTGTGCTATAATCGATTGAAGACACTAATAAAGAAGAAGAGTTGGTGGACGTAGCCCCAGGATGGAGGTGAACCACGTAAATCTATGTGTTATGCTTTGTGCTTAGGTTTGATGTGTTTACCTCTTGCTAAGTGCTTTGATATGTTAGATAGATCTATTTATTCTTTGTTCTTCTTAGATGTGTATGAATGTTAGATCTTATATGTATGAATATGCTTAGTGCTGATCCAGTATCTGATCTGTTCTGGTATTGCTAAGTGTTGAAATAATTTAGATCTCAGTAAGTGTTGTGATGATCTATGCTATTTGCGAAGTATAATAAGGGTAGGATATTGATGAATGATCAATGCTAAGTTATCCATAAGAGAGATAATCACAGATCTATGTCCCAACTAAGGTTGCAGACACCTGAGTCTTGCAACCATCCCTGTCTCTACCTCGAATGAGACTTCATCTGCTTCGCAGGTGTTGCTGAAAGGGCTGGTAGTTAGGGTTTTATTGGTGCGTTTTTGTAGCATTGAACCCTGGGTCTGCCCCTGTGCCAACAGGATGGAAAGGACTGATGGGATTCCACATTAATCGCACCAACTAGAAAAGGCACAGCAGGAGTAATGGAAAGTACAAAACTGCCAAAGATGCATTTAACCGTTGACCAAGGTGCATTAAACCCATTATCAAGGAAGCTTCCCCAACAAGCTTCATGGAAAATCCATACAACACACGGGTGAGGGAGCCAATAGTATATTCATGAAGAGAGAACGGACTAAGAGAGACAGAGGAAAAATAACATAGAGAGAGTTCATGGAGACCACAAAGACCTTTCTAACCCAATAGACATTTGACATTCATCACCATGGCACCGCCTAAGCAAGCAGAAGCTAGCCAGACCACCATGCAAACCAGAGTTCAATCCAGGTCATGAGGACATACAGAAGAAGGTGAACAACAGCTGCCGGAGGTTGTTAATGTCGACAAAATCCCATCCCCAGAGACGATACTAGTACAACCCACACCGATATTGGAAGAAATTCAAAAGATAATAGTAGAGGCCAAAAATGTAGATATGGCCACAATAGCATAGGAACCACAGAACTAGGAAGCAGAAACCCAAAAGGAGGTGAAACGAGAGAGCACCAAAGCAACCCCAAAAGTTAATGGAACAACGTAGAATCTAGAAGCAACAGTGGAGCCAGATGAGTCTCAAACGACCATCCTAGAACACCCAGTAGGGGAGACCACTGAAGATGTCTCGGCTTGGCCAGAATGTCTTACCAAGGAGAAATCAGAATCCACTGGAACTTTGAGCCAGCCACCGCAACAAAAATATAAGATACAGATACCAAGCTCACCCCTCAAGAAACCTGCAGCAGTAATTGTTCTACCATGCATACCAACTGGAGTACAGGTAGGACCAGATCTATTGGGTAATGTTGAGAAGATCAAATATTCAGACCATGATGTAGAAGATGACACTAAGTTCCAAAACTTGCGAAGAGGGCCTTTTTATAGACTACGGGCACAAATCTAGTCAGACAATCGATTGATCAGCCGTATCAGTGGGCAACTGGGCTGGAGAAAATGGGAATTTTAGGTCTATTGGACCTACCACACTTTGGAAGAGGCCATAACAAAACAATATGTGTCAAGAAGTTGTTATCAATCACACATGGAGGGGACATATGGCTGGACAAACCCGTCCCCATAACTGTTGAGCTTATTGTGAAAATAACAGGATTACCAATTTGGGGTATGGATCCCGCGTTGTTTTTGGATGACCAAACCAAGGAGAAAGAACTAGCAGAAGAAATGAAGAAGAAGTATGGCACCGCCAGGGGGATGAGATGCATCATCATCAAATGAATCAACAATGAAACCACATAGTTGGGTGAAAAAATATTAGCCTGCAAGCTGCTGAGAAAATGTCGCAGAGAGGAAGTACCAGATGGAGTTGTTGCAGTTGCAGACCAATGCGCAAAAGGCACCTCAATGAGCTAGGCACCATACTTATTGAACTTGTTCCTAGAGGATTGCAAGGATGCACAGGATCTAGGCATAGAGTTCCACTACTCATGGTTGATTACCTTAATAGCCTTCATGGGATGGCGAGAACTAGGGTATGTATTTTTTTGTACCAGACCAAAGCCTAAGGGAGTGAGGTATCTATTGCTGAAAGTAGGGCCAAATGCCAGGCATAAGTGGGAAAATGGGATCATATTTGAAGCATACCTATGCGACATGCAAGAAACCATCAACCGAATGTGGAGAATAACACCAGAGGTTGTCACGTGATATGCGGACATCACCAACTTCCAGGCCACATGACAAACAATGTGGATACATGAAAGGAAGGATATGTCTAAATAGTGGCTAGAGATGCGCTAATGCATCATAGAGGGTGATATATATGGTCATCAGTGAATGACCTGACGAATGGAGGATCCCAGCCATTAACTGGGAAGTGCCGGAAATAACTACATAGGAAGAGGCAGAACAAGGAGCAATGCAGCCTCCAAAAATCCAAGTGCCCAAGAAACCAAGAATAGGCCAAGGCAAGCCAACACAGACAGACGAAGGGCCAAAGAAGAAAATAACTCATAAGGGGAAGAAGGATAATACACATACGACCAAGGAATAACAGAAACGGGCTAAGGGAGCACAAGAGACTACCTCAAATCCCCACACACAGGAACCAAGGGGAAATAAGAGACCAGTTGTGCAGGAAGGAGGTGCACGCAAGAATTCAAAGGAATAATGAGCACCGCCATAATATATGATCATGGAGGAATATGGGGAAATGATTTCCAGAATGGTCCAGGATTGTCTAACTGAGGACTTCGACCATGCAGCCCACCACAGGGACAAACTACAAAAAGAGTTGGCAGAATTGGGGCATTTCCTCTAGAAATTCAAGGAAGTACAGATAACAAGTAGCAGCAGGGGCATAGAACAATCCACATCATAGACAGAAGGAAGAACGCAAGAGGAAGATCGACAATCAGACTAAGGGATACTGCAACCACACAAAACATTCCATATCAACCCTAGCATGTTGTGCATGGATGAAATTGTGGGGCAGACACCTTTGAAAGACTTGAGACAAATCCAACTTGTGTTCACAAGGATACCATCAGGGGAATTACACAAGTTGTAGGTAAGCATCAACCACAAGGTACAAACTCGCACACATAGAGACTTAATCGAATTAAATAAGGTGACAAAGGAACACGAAAAATTGAAAATAGGCTATGAGAAGGCCAAATCTAATACTGAGGAGGATAGGGAGCGCTGAAATGGATTGGAGTAGAAAGTGGTAGGAACTTATGAGAAGATTCCACAGGACGCGCAGAGTGAAGAAATCACAGAAGCATAAAAGATTGATTGGATTGCGCAGGCAATTGATCAGTACTAGAAGGAGATCGATAATCTCTGAGAATAGCTCATACCAACCACTCTACCAACAGTGAAGGAGAAAAGGAAGCAGGAAGAAACAACACAGCTGCAAGAGATAGAGAAGCAGGTTAGCATAGCACCTGACTTGTTCGATAAAGCAACTCAACTTTGGAGAAGGCTGGAGGAGGATCCACAGGTCCAACAGTGGGACAAGGAAGAGGAAAGGATCAATGTAGTGATCCAAGATCTCAAGCAGAAGCAGAAGACCATACCAATCATAGAACGAGTCAAAGGGACATAGGATATGAAAAAGATACAAGAAGAAATCATCACCATGCAAACACAGAAACATGAGCATCAGGCTCAAATGGAGCCATTGCAAGAGTAGATAGTAGAAGTACTAGCATAGGCAGAGGAAGTTAAGACACAAATAAAATAGACCCAGACAGAATGTGCAATATTGTTGAGCGATGATGTGGCAGTCTAGGTATTGGACACAATCAAGAAGAATGTCGTGAAGGCAACAACACTCAAGGAACATTTTCAGACGATCACCAAGGATGTTGAGGAAGCTCAGAAGGATTAGGTGGCTCGGGACGAGCCACAAGTTAGTGTTGGGGGCCTGTTGGAAGTAGGATGAAGTGGAAATAAGGATGATCGTGGGGAAATAAAGCATGCAAAAATGGAAGTAACAATTGGAAGGAAACACAACACATGCACATGCAAGAAAGCGTGTACAAGGAGAGCGACAACTGGAAGGAGGAGCAACACACACACATGAGAGGAATACCTAACATCAGTAGGGTTAGTGTTTTGGTAATGTATTGTAATGTTTGAAGAGCCAAAGATGTATAAATATTGATACTAAGGTATTATAGAGGGTCCTGATACGTAGGTATCATATGTTGGATTTTTTCATTGTTCAGATTGTTGTTAAATCATAGATATTGTTAGGGTCCTAACCCACACATAGGTAGATTAATATATTCGGATGTAATAAAGGTCAATATTAATAAGGCCTTTCAATAAAATAGAATAAGGTGGATGTAGGAAGACCTAATAGAAGCTTCCACTTCTAGAAGGATATTCCTCTAGATGCTTCTCTTGATAGACATATTTAGTATAAATAAGGGTTGAGGGTATGAAAACCCTAGATTGGAGATTATTGTAACAGAGCACTGCTCAATTGGAGGTTGCTCCCTCAAAGAGGCCTATGAACATTGCTTTCTGAATCAAAGTGCTATTTCTGTTGTTGTTCTTATATCATTTATGTATTATTGTGGAGATTATGTTGGATATATTACTGTTATTCTGCCATTTCTAGCATTTTATTTCTGTACTGCATATTTATTATATCTAGTATCTTGCAATTGGTATCAGAGCACTTTCCTTGGCAGAAATTGTGGGATTTTTTTTTCAAGGTAGAGACGTATTCCGATGTCTTTAAACCACAGAGATCTATCGTTACGTGCATAAACCCGCAGTTGAGGGATTCATACACACATGAAATACAAGTGGTTCTTAAGCACACATTTGTTGGCCACCCTTGTAAACCATGTTGGTACCCCTTCGAGTGGTAGTGCATCAGACAACACCTGTGTACAGATCAACCTAGATTTCCTGAAGCCCTCTTTAGATAAACCTATCGGTCGCCGGACTGCTATAGTGTCACCGAGAACAACACTCGAGAAGATACTCTCTAGTACCTGGGTAGTTAGGTAGTACGGTTAAGGGTACGATCTATCCTCCTTAGTTAGTGCCCTGAGATATTGGGCCGAGTACTACTGTTGGACCTTGCATGTATATCAGAGAGCTATAGCATAGGGAAAACCCTTGTCTGTATAACCCTTGAATAGCTAACCCTTGGGGGACAGAAACATAAACAAATTAAAAACATACTAGATCTATTGTCATGCAACTGTGTTTGGGTTTCCAAGTAAATACACATCTCTTTCTGGTTAATCATTTGGGGATTTCATCACTACAGTATTCTTCAGACCGGAGTATAACTCCGCAGGTGTAAAAAAAAAAAAAGTCTGGAAATTTTTTCACCATTATTTGAGACCTATTCCATTGGATTCATGTCTTCGCCCTTATCACATTCATCCCTATCATTTTTCGACAAGATTTTTTACCCCACCCATCCCTTTTCAGTTCACCCATCCTCATGGCCCATACCCATAGCCAAGACCGGGAAGCTCACTTCAACACCATTCAATCTGGTTTCCTCGAAACCCAAAAAGAAGTGAAAAAACTCAGTGTTACTGTTGCCTCCATCGATTCATCCATCAATGATACCATAAATACAGCCATGCAGTCCTCAATGGAGGAAGTCAAACAAGAACTGACCACCCAGCTTGAATCTGTCTTTGCATCACTCTGCACCAAACTGAAGATCCCTACAAATGACCATTTCTCTGAAGCACCTCCAAAGAATGAAGGTGAAACATCCTCCCATTCCCATACCTTTCAATCCCATCACTTTCAACGTGACATACGCCTTTCGCAGGTGGACGTGACAAAATTTGATGGATCGAACCCCACTGGTTGGGTAACCCAAATGGAACATTATTTCTCTTTATATGGCATTACAGATGACTTGGACAAACTCCGGTATGGTGTTCTGCATATAGATCAAGAACGTTGGCAATGGTGGAAATGGAGAAAAACTTCTCGTCAAGGGTATATTACTTGGACCCAATTTGTGACTGATCTTTCTGAATGCTTTGACATGGACACCAACCATTTGGGCCATTTAACAAAGTTGAAACAATATGGAATCATAGAAGACTTCATATCTTCCTTTGAATGCTTGGCTTTTCGAACAAAGGGCATGGCTGATGATTTCATTCGAGAGTGTTTTATTAGTGGCCTCAAGGAGGAGATTTGAGCCCATGTCCTCATGGCTCGATCCTTGACTTGGGTGGAGGCTACCAAAAGAGATAAAGAAGCACAACATGTTGTATCATCTCAAAACCAAAAACCTTCCTTTGTCCCTCACCCTAAACCCGTCACTCCCACTACTCCCTTCGCCCTATTAAAAGTCCAAAAATTGACCAGGGATGAAATGGATGAATGCCAACTCAAAGGCCTTTGTTATAAATTGTGATGACAAATATTTCCCGGGCCACAAGTGTAAGGAACAAAAGCTTTTTATGGCCATCTATGAGGACATTTCAGAAGAGGATGTTGAAACTCCCCTTGTGTCTGAGTCACCTGAAATCACTGACATAACCCCTCCCTCAAACCCTCTCGAAGTAGAACTCGTCATTTCCCTCAATGCTCTCACTGGATTTTCTGCTCCCCAAACCCTCAAGTTAATCAGTTACATCAAGCATCGGAAGGTCATCATTCTGGTTGATAGTGGAAGCACCCATAATTTTATTCATCATCGCATTACCCAAGAAACTCATTGCTACATCCATGCTGTCGACAATCTCCAAATCATGATTGCCAATGGTGGTTCCATGAAATGTGGAGGGCACTGTGAAAATGTGTGTCTCCAAATCGGTGACTACCACCTAAAATCCCATATGTTTTCTATCGACATGGGTGGTTGTGACATTGTGTTGGGTGCAGAGTGGCTAAGAACTTTGGGTCCCATTCTCATGGATTTTAAAGCATTAACCATGCAATTCCACTAGGAAGGCCACTAATATAAATTCCAAGGCATCACTGCTGGTTCACCTGAGGTCATTAGTTCCCATCGCATGGAAAAGATGCTCAAAAAATGTCATTCTATTGTCATTTCCCAACTCCATGCCATTCAAGCAACATAAACACCCGCGGTGTTTCATGACCTCCAAGCTCTCCTTTCTAAACATCAAATGGTATTTTAAACTCCCCAAGGCCTCCCTCCTTCCCATGGTGTTCATGATCATTCCATTCCCCTTGTACCCATAAGCCTTCCTCCCAATATCCGTGCATATCGCCACCCCTTCTCACAAAAAAATGAAATTGAGAAAATGGTCTAGGAACTCCTTAATGCAGGCATTATCCGCCCTAGTACAAGCCCTTACTCCTTAATGCAGGCATTATTTGCCCTAGAAGGTTCTTGGAGAATGTGTCCTGACTTCCGTGCCCTCAAAAAACTGACCATTAAATACAAATTTCCCATTCCTATCATTGATGACCTCCTGGATGAATTGAGTGGCACCCAATTCTTTACTAAACTTTATCTCTGCTTGGGCTATCACTAGATATGTATGAAAGAGGCAAACATTCCCAAGACGACCTTTTTCACTCATGAGGGCCACTATGAGTTTTTGTTCATGCCCTTTGGCTTGTGTAATGCCCCCTCCACCTTCCAAAGCCTCATGAATCATGTCTTCCATCCCTTTCTCCGTCATTTTGGCTTAGTTTTCTTTGATGATATCCTCATCTATAGAAAAACCTAGAACAACCATATTACTCATGTGGATCAAGTTCTCCATCTCCTCTCCCAGCACCAACTTTTCTTGAAACAATCTAAATGTGATTTTGGTGCCTCAGAAGTAGAATACTTGGGTCATTTGGTTGGCAAGGATGGAGTTAGGGTGGATCCGAAAAAGATTGAATCTATGCAAGATTGGCTGCACCCAAAGACTCTCAAAGTCTTGTGTGGATTTCTGGGCTTAACAGGGTATTATTGCAAGTTTCTTAAGAACTACGAAAAGATTTCAACACCTCTCACTGTTCTCCTCAAAAAGAACTCTTTCACTTGGACTCCAGCCACTGCTCAAGCTTTTCAAACCTTGAAGACGACCATGTGCACCACTCCAGTTATGGCCCTTCCTGATTTCACAAAGACCTTTGTGTTGGAATGTGATGCCTCAGGGAAAGGAATTGGCACTGTCCTTATGCAAGAGGGTTGACCTTTGGCCTTCACCAACAATCAACTGTCTTAAAGGAATCTGGGAAAACCCATTTATGAAAAGGAAATGTTGGCTATTCTGCATGTCGTTGAGCTGTGGGACCCTTATCTCTTGGGGCAATGCTTCCAAATCAAGACTGACCATCAAAGCCTCAAGTACTTTTTGGAACAACGCATTTCCTCCCAGGAGTAACAAAAATGGGTGACTAAGCTCTTTGGTTATGATTATGAGATCATTTACAAGAAGGGAAAAGACAATGTAGTGGTGGATGCACTATCCCGAAAATATGAAGAAGAAGGATCCCTTTTTTCTCTTTCCTTCATTGTACCCGATTGGCTCCAAGTTGTGGGCCAGGAATGGCTTCAAGATCCCAAAAGTTTGCATCTGATCCAACAATTGTAGATCAAGGCTCCAGCTCCCCCAGGGTACTCTTGGCTCCAGGATGAGCTTCGATACAAAGGTCATTTGTATTTAAGTAATCAATCAAAGCTTAAATCCATGGTACTTTCTGAGATTCATGCTACACCCACAACAGGGCACTCAGGGTTCACCAAAACATATGACAGAGTCAAACATTCTTTTTTCTAGGATGGTATGAAATAGTACATCCGTAATTTTGTAGTTGAATGTGAGGTGTTTCAATGCAACAAGGGAGAAACAGTCAAATCTCCAGGCACACTACAACCGCTTCCAATTCCACCGACTATTTGGAAGGATATCTCTATGGACTTTATTACCAGCTTACCCAAATCAGGGAATAAATCAGTCATAATGGTGGTTGTGGATTGCCTTTCCAAGTATTCTCATTTTTGCGCTCTTCAACACCCATTTACTGCATCCACGGTGGCTCAACTTTTCATGGACCAAGTCTTCAATATTCATGGCATGCCACACTCTATTGTTTTTTATCGTGACCCAACTTTCACAAGCAATTTTTGGCAAGAACTATTTAAGCTCTAGGGCACCCAATTGCGTCTCAGCACAACTTATCATCCCCAGACTGATGGTCAAATGGAAGTTGTCAACAAGTGTTTGGAAACATATTTGAGGTGTTTTTCTTCTGAAAAACAACATCAGTGGGCTCAATGGCTACCCCTAGCTGAATGGTGGTACAACACTTCCTACCATATAGCTACTCGCATGACTCCTTTTGAAGCGGTATATGGACAAAAGTCACCTTTAGTTCTCTCATACTTACTGGGTACCTTGAAGTTCTAGGCGGTTGACCAAACATTTACAGTTTGAGAGGATATTATTCGTACCCTTAAAGAGAACTTGGTCATGGCACAAAATCGCATGAAGAAACAAGAAGATCAAGGTCGCTCTGAACGTCAATTTGCAGAAGGGGATCAAGTGTTTCTGTGACTACAACCATACAAGCAAACTTGCCTCAAGGCCGAGCACTATCAGAAGCTAGCACCCAAATTTTATGGTCCTTATACAGTTCTCAAGCGCGTGGGACAAGTCGCATATCAGTTAGCTCTACCCAGTTAGTCGAAGATACATCCAGTTTTCCATGTTTCATGCTTAAAGAAGGTGATTGGAACTAGGTGCCAAATTCAAACCAACCTTCCCGATTTAGCTTAAGAAGGATCCATTTGGTTATAGCCAGAAGCCGTTTTGGACCAGCGTGAGAGTGGCCTGTGTCAGAGAACCATCAAGGAAGTGCTAGTCCAGTAGAAAGATATGAATCCAGTAGATGCCACTTGGGAACCAACTACCATTCTGCAACAATTTCCTCATCTCAAGCCTTGAGGACAAGGTTGTTTTTAAGGGGGCAGACATGTTAGGGTCCTAACCCACACATAGGTAGATTAATATATTCGGATGTAATAAAGGTCAATATTAATAAGGCCTTTCAATAAAATAGAATAAGGCAGATGTAAGAAGACCTAATAGAAGATTCCACTTCTAGAAGGATCTTCCTCTAGATGCTTCTCTTGATAGACATATTTACTATAAATAAGGGTTGAGGGTATGAAAACCCTAGCTTGGAGATTATTGTAACAGAGCACTACTCAATTGGAGGTTGCCCCCTCGAAGAGGCCTGTGAACATTGCTTTATGAATCAAAGTGCTATTTGTGTTGTTGTTCTTATATCATTTCTGTGTTATTGTGGATATTATGATGGATATATCACTGTTATTCTGCCATTTCTAGCATTTTATTTCTATACTGCATATTTATTATATCTGGTATCTTGCAGATATGTACGAGTTGATGTAAATTGTAATGTTGTTATGTACTATTTTGTAAGTTGTTGAGATATAGGAGAGGAGAGAAGGAAGATCTAAGGATTAGATCGTAGGTTGAGGATCTTGGTACGATCTAGTTTGCCTCATATAGATCTTACCCATCTGAGGAGAATTGTAAGAGCATGGTGCTAGATAAGCAGAACTACCAGAATAAAAGAGACAAGAGCCAAATCTTTTTGGACGTATCCTAGGAAGCGATGAACCAAGGTAACGTCTGTGTAATGTGATGAATGCATGCATATCTTTATCATATTTTTAGTAGTTATTTGTTATTCTTAATGAATGAATAAGTTATTACATTTATTGTTTAAATGTTGTTGCGATATTGAGGGAATAAGTCGGGAATAACAGTAGGTTGCAATCACAAGTTATAATAATTGGTTTAGAATATAGATCCCATATCTCGTGCTCAATCCTAGGTTGTAAACGCATGAGTCTTAAAGCCACCCATTAAATCTATCTCGGGTGAGATTGCGCAACCCATTCTATGTGCTATGTTGCCTTCTGGTTTACCAGGAGGGCCGATAGTTTTAGAGTCTTTGTTGGAAACCCAAAAGACATGAACCCTGGGTCAATAAGAAGCTCAGAGTAGAATAGAGGAAGACAAAAACCAAAAGAATGTTTCTTTCCCATAAAATCATTCTCATTTTATTGCATGACTCCTTGATCACATGCATAATTTTTCATTGAATATGCTATTATTTCTTTCACTTTGGTTGGTTTGTGTTTTATTGTAGATCCAATATCATAAGAGGACCAGAGTGGAGAAAGGACAACAAAGATACAAGGAAGCAATAGTCAAAGGTATGTCACTCATCTCTTGTTTGATAGTAAATTCAATTATTAGAGCTTAGGTAAAGTGTCATGTCCTGTCTTGTTTTGTTCTATATCTAGGTGGATCTAGGGAGATCCGTTTATGTCCACATTTACCGATTAATACAATAACACTTAGAGAAGGACAACTGATCAATGGTCATGATTCGGCCCTCGTGTGGAAACAAAAAGACCCAAAAAAATGTGGCAACCACTGCATGCATAGTATATGTCCAATTCCTTCCTAACAGGAGGTTGTAGTCAAGAGGCACATCGACCACTTCAACTTCGATGCACATGGTATTCCCTCCCAACTATATGGGGAAAGAAGGGATGATTCCATGTGGTTTGAAAGAATGACCATCAAAAGAAGTAATTAGAGTAGGTGATGGAGAGAAAACAGGTTGGACAATGGCCTTCCAACACGCCAACGACATCACGCATGTCGAGGCACCCTCATCAACCACCATGCAGAAAATATTTCAAGTAAAAGATTTTGTGGGGTGAGCCACTACTATCTGAAACACAACGTGGTATGGGAGATGAGGTTTCAAGTTGGTCGTATCAATCATGATCATTCTTGGATTACAGGTCTCAGCAGATCCTAAGGCAGCTAACATGGCCATTCTCTACAAAGGGAAGCTATGGAGGACCTCTAAAGCAGACATCGTGCAAGTGGTTTGTGACAAATCCTCCACAACAGAGTAATTATGGGCGACCCTCGCGTTCAGATTATGTGAAGCTTTCTTGAATGCCCCTTTCAGGATGTGTTTCATTGTTTCTCCCATCATCTTCTCAATATGGAGAGGAATATATGGGTTTATGACTTCCTTACCCTTTTCAGCAGTGTCTAGCATTCTGTAATTGTGCCCCCTAGCTTCTATGTGAGCATCACATTTCAACATATAAACGTTCACGATCAATGGATTACTAGAAGATGGATGAGGTCCCTAACTTCCCCCATCCATGCTCGTAGAGGCTTGAGTCAAATTTTTCCCATGTGGTCATGGGTTCGTTAACATAGCAGCCTATTGCTACACTAATAACGTTTGGGCCTCCACAAACAGAGGGAACAGGTGAGTTGGATGGTATTTTTTGCAAATATTACATGGATACTTTGGCTTTATTTTCTTTGTGTCTCCCCCACCAACATTATTGGTGGGTTTCTTATCCCCCTTTCCCTTCTTGTTTCATTGTTTTTCCTTTCCATCAGGATGTTGGTTGTCCTTCGAGTTTGTCGACTACACATTGTGTACATCCAACGTTTGAGTAGGGGGAGAAATTGAACTAGAGGTTTGTCTGGCCTTTTTCTGTTGTATCGACAATTGTTGTAATTGATTCGACAGTTGATTAGTGGGCTTTGCTTGTGCTGAACCAAATATTCCATCAACATGTGGTCCATATTTGTGTCTTGTCTTTTCAAGGATAGATCGTGGGGCATTTGGAAAAACCTTGTAAAGTAAACCAGACTGAGAGTATATCAGTTCAAGATGTTGGGTTCTCATTATCACCTCTTCCTCAAAAAACACTCATGATGTTGCAACGTCCTTGGATAATTGAGGTACCAAAGACTTAAGGAACCACTCCAGCAGGAAAGTTGGTGGGACTGGTAATTTTATCAAACTCTTCCGATGCCACCATTTTTGGATGTGATCCAAGATATGATCGGCCTTCGTCTGCTAGAAGTTGGTCAACAATTTAGTGTCAGCCTCATATCTCATAGGTAGCTAGAAATGGTTGATAAAAACCATTGTTAATTCGCTAAAGCAAGACTCTCTTGAGCGGTCAAGCTCGATGTACCATTTCACGACACTCCCGATAAGAGTGCATTGAAATAGATGCAACTGAACAGAGTTGTCTCGCAGAGAGTTCAACAAGCACCATAGGTGAAACGTGGTCATGTGATCGCCTGGATCTTCATTAATCTTACCTATGAACTTCAGAATGTATGATGGAAACATCATCAATATGGGAGCCCAATGCGGATCGTGATAGAATGGGTCGTTTAACAACCTTGACAAGCCTGGAAAATGTATCGTCGCCAGAAACGATAATTTGGGTTGTTGACTATGTATAGGAGGAAAGGAGCCTGGAATTTGGCTGGCACTAGGTTTCCAGGAAAAGTTAGGTTGTTGACCAAGTTTATAGTAAATACCATTTCCTTGGCTAGCGAATAGATATTGCGTTTGTTGGGAACTCATCGGATGATTCCTGTAGTTGTACATTGAGGGATAGGTGGGGATTTCTCCCCGCATTGTGTTCCAAAGATTCTGGAAAGGGTTTCCCCTGTCGATCCGATAGGCATAGGTATTGAGCCTTGCCCAGGGTTCCATTGACCATGGAAGGGGTTTCCCCTGAATGACATCCCTGACAAGGGAATTGATCCCTGCCATGGATTCCAGAGTCCTTGTGAGAAGCGACTCCTGTGTTTTCTCCCTGTGTAGGAATAGTACCCTGCAAAAGATTTTGTGGTCCAAAACTAGGGTTTCCCCTGGCTAAGACAATAGTTGATGAGAAAGTGTTGTTTCCAAATGCGTTGAACAAAGAGAATGATATTGAACCCAACAGCGTGGTGTAGGAAGAAGGTCCTTGACTACCTGCTCCGAACAAGATTTAGTTCATGTTCATCCGGACGGACTATTGGGGAGCATCGCCTAGCGAGGGGGATGAAGGAGGTATATGACCTCCTTTGTAAGGGAAAGTGTTATAGGGGGCTGAGGTTCCCTCCAATGGACCCTTTCAGAGGAGAATTTGAGCTCCCTACCCTCAGACCCATGGTCTGTAGAGTGGAGTAGGTGAGGATAGAGTTCATATCAAACCTAGGCATCCCGTATGAAAAAGGAGGACCTGTCGCACTCTGTGTGAATGATGCAGTGATCGTCACCATAGACGTAGTCAAACCACTGCCCGAAGGAGAGGTGGTAGAGAACATAGTGGTATGGACTGATGAAGGTGGGTTGGGAGGAAAAATTCCCCCAGTGGTGGTAGCCATAGAGGGAGTGTGAGGACTCCTTGATGAAGTAGAAACATTTTCTTCCATCGATGCTTGCAAGACTATCTGATGCTCTTGATGTGTTACCCTTGGAGGGGCAAGCTTTATCAAAAGTGGTGCCTACAAGTCAATGATCGGAGGGTTATACAAACCAATAGATTTCTCTCCAAGGTCATAAATGGTCGGTTCCTCTGGATACGATTGTTCTCCTCTTGTTGTTGGCTCTATCACAGTTTCCTGCAACCCGGTCACCTTGAATGTCCCTTGTTGGTCAAGTCTTTGTCGTAATGGTGGCAATGGCAGATCCAAATTAACCGGTGGCAGGACTTGAAGCCTTTGCGACCAATGGATCTCTTGATATTACACTATGTGATAATATCAATGACACAGTAAGGCTTTTTCTAATGAGCACACCCTAGAAAATTTCCTATGAGACAAGGCAAGCAAACCACTAACTAGTTGGAAGAATAGTTACGCCAGCCAATACTAGAGAAAATTATCGGTGTAAGTGAAACTAGAACATGGAAGCACCCTCTGGGTATACTATGCAAAGCGTGGTTGAACGTCTACCCTAGGTACCATAGTATACCCCCGCATTCACCTGTGTAAGTCCCTAAAATAAAGGCAACTAGGTTGAAATTTCGCGAACAGTCACTAGGAGGGTACAGTCAATAGTCGGGTGGACCACAATGAGCAAGGTAACTAAGCCTGAAACCTATCGAGGGTATCATAAGAAAGTGGTCTGAAAGACAACCGGGGAACACAAATGGATTTGAGATCCGTGAAGCTCTGTGGAAAATGCAACCAACAGTATCCAATGACAAGTCCTCAATATGTGTTCCCCGCTATGCTTGGTCAGGCTTTTAAGGGGTTATCTCTACTACCTTTCTGCACACGACCTCGTGCTTAGCCCCTATTTTAGAGGTGGGTCCTGGATAACTTTCACATTTACTAGACTTTTTACACTCCCTAGCACTGAATCCAATGTTTTTCTGTAAACCTTGAAGAGTTTCCTCTCCAACCTAATTCAAGATTCTAGCCTAGACTAGTTGATTGACCCTACAAACATAAAGTCTAGTTGATTTTAAATTAGCGTTAATTTTATATGGCTTGTTTTAAGTCGGGAGACGACAATGAAACTAGTGGTGTTTTTTGAGAGATGAAGAAGGAGAAGCAAACAAAACTGAAAGAAAAATAACTTCTTTTTTTTGACAAATAAAGATATGTAACTAACTCTTTAACCAACTTTTCATAACTATTTTTTCTAAGATATTTTAAAGGAAAACCTAAAAAAAAATTTCACTTGACTATGAGCCACTTAATGTTCTAAGAATTAAGTAAAGAACTTAAGAAAATAACTTTTTCTCCTAACAAGAAAAATAACTAACCCAACTACTTACCAAACTAAGAAATGAAAACTTTTTCTATTCTTTTTTGTTTATGCTTTAAACAAGAAACTTGAAATAAATTCTTTTTCTTTTCCTTTAAATCAAGTGAAAGGTTAAAAAGTTAAAAGCAACTAGACAAGACTGAGAATTGACCTCTATCCCACTACGGATCGTAGGGAGTCCCTAAAGACACCTAACAGGTTGATAAAAAAGACTCGAAGATTTTCCCAAAACCCTTTAGAACTAAACACAATAAATCTTTAAAAAGATAACCAAATTGACATCAAACCCATGCTTCGATTGTAAAAACAGAGACACTATACTTAATCAAGAAACCATGAGAAGTTAGACTTCAATCAAGGAAGAGGTTGACTTCCCCTTCTTAAGGAAAAAAATTCTTGACACATGCACACTATTGGTGCTTAAACAACCTACGTATGTATGTGGGTTTTCTAAATGCATGGTGGGTATGTACGCGTGCAAACCCACTGCAGGCCACACACACCTCTGTAAATCCTCAAAAAAAAGAAGATAAACAGGTAGACTAACAGGGCAGGGAGACCTGGTATGGGACCAACAGATGACCAGAATCCCTTAAAGACTCAACATATTAAGAAAGAAACTCAAAAAAGGTAAAAACCAATCAAACACCCATAAAATCCCCTAAAACCCTAGAGGCTTCCCCAGTATGGTCGCCATTTTTGCTATAGCGGGAAAACCCCCCTATGGAATACACTAGGGTTCAACATGTAGGCATATCTAACCATCTAAAAGTATCCTACTTTTATCACTATCCCGAATATACCCCACCTTCATACATGAAATACAATGTGAAAAGACCAGGTAACTTTACGTTTTTACTTTGTGTCTGGTGTCGATCCTCTCGCGTTTGATAGCTCCACTGACTACAAGCCTCCTCCTAAGGTTGGCCTGCATTCAAAAACAAATAAACATGGAATTGCAAACATGCATCTCATATATAAATCATGGTTTATATGATAGTATAAGACATAAATCGAATACAAATATTGAACACATCATATTTTGGGACAGAAAAAAGTATTCCTTTTATTGATATCACAATGTTTACTTACAACAAAGGTCAACGACTGCTCCATGAACCTGGTCCGAGATCCTTTTCACCAAGCTCCAAATGCGCTTCCACATATGTTTCTCCTCTCACACTTATTCTAGGGAAATGGCATAGGCTTACAATGGAGCAATGGAGGAAAAACGCAAGAATGGGAAATTCTGATGCAAATTTCACAAGGTGGCTACAATTATTTGGGGCAAGGATGGGATGTGAAACAGGCAGAGTTTCACTTTTCTGATGCTTGGCTTCGGAATGAGACCCCAAAAACTCCTTTTATATGACAAAATTATGGTTATTCAGTTGGGTGATGGGTTATAGGCGGTGGGACAGTTGGAAAACTACCCAATATCCCTTAATCTCAATGAATTCCTTGCAACTTTTTAATTTTTGCAACTTTTGTGGGTATATGCAGGTTGTAATGGTGAAACTAGCGTACGTATGCAAGCTGTAGTGGTGCAGAAAGTGTGTGTACATAGTAAGTAGTGGTGTAGGGCACGTACATATTCAAAAACTTGGTTTTTAAGAAGAGTTGCTCAGTGATGGCTTGGCAAAAATAGAAAGTAAGAGGGCCCGATTCCATGTATGCATATATGGTGCAATTTAGGATTATAACAACTTCTTAAGTTGGGGGCTAAGTACCAACCATCCCTGGATTATGTGTTGGGAAGCCTCAAGCATAATTTTCTCTAGTTTAAACTTGTATAAAAATGAAACCACCTACCTCAAGTATAGTTTCCTCTGGTTCAATCTTGTGTAAAAATGAAACCAGGTCCAAGCATAGTTTTGGCTAGTTTTAAGCTTGTGTAAAAATAAAATCTATCCAAAGCATAGTTTTGTTTTGTTTTAAGCTTGTGTAAAAATGAAAACAATCCCGAGCTTAGTCTTAGCTCTTTCCTCATGCTCGTAAATACCTGAGAATGTAACCAAGTAAACGTTTATCACTTTTTCGGACTCAAAAAGGTTATACGAAAAAGGAAACCCCTGGAGTTCCCTTTAAGCTCTTTTTAGACTCTCTAAACATGAAAATATTTCTGAGCAACCTTGTTCTTTTAACGCTCGTTAAAGTATTTGAAGAAAACATATTTTGAGCAGTATATTATCTCTTTTTCAGTCTCATCAGACTATTTTAGGAAAAAGGACATTTTGGAGTTTTCTTTAAGTGTTTTTCAAACTCTCTAAACATGAAAAACCCTTGAGTTTACTTTCTTTGGACTCATAAAACAAACATCGAAAATCCCATATGGGATTGAACCACTCCTTCTTAGGGTTCGTTAAATATACTCAGAAGGACTCATCCAAAGGATGAACTTATAGTTCAAGCATATGTTATCCTCCTCAATCTTGTGTACAAATATAAACATGTATATAAACATGTATTCTATGGAATAGTCTCTTTTGAACATGAACCCCTTTCACTTGCTTTGTGCCTAGGTTGGAAAAATTGCTTGTCTCTTAATCATACTCCTTTATAAGATTACAATTTGGTATGTGATCCCTATTATTGAGTCAGTGTTTCCAAGACATTTTTTGTGTCATCAATATGTTCAAAGAGAAGTTCAACCCGAAAAGCCTTCTATTGTGTCGGCCATTTTTGCAGTCCTTAAGCCATCTATTGCATTGGCCATCCCTGAGTCAAACTTGAATCACATCTTACTATGATCTACTTCAAATCGTTTTACCTGTTTCATGTCATTGATGGGGGATACATTAAGTCCCTCCTGTGACGATTCTTTTCATGTCAACTCCAACTCATTATCTAGAAATTAGACTTAGAACCTAACTGGTACCTTGTCATTGTCATGCCTCAATGACAGGTTTCCTTGCTTTTGACAGTGGGTTTTCATTATTGACCCCTCGTCAGGAGATTCCGACGAGTGTTCAACCTCAGCCCATGAATTCACACCCGTTGGATTGTAATAGTGTACCTTGGGATTCATTGACATTAATGGTGATTTCCCTCATACTTGTGAACAATATACACTAAGGACCGGTAATCAAGTGGTTTCTACCATGTTCGACTTGAACACATGTATTCGCATGGTTAGATTTGTACTATAGAGTGGTGAAGATGAAGACCCTGAATATTTTCTGATAGATTCAGGTTGCATTGGAGTATATTCATATTGTGCCATTTCATATATCCACATTGTATGTCTCATGGCTATGTTCAAATTTGAGTCTTTAACACATAGATCCACAGTGTATTTTTGGTGGCTATGTTCAAATTTGAGTCATATTGACATGTATCCACAGTGTATGTTTGGTGTCCATGACCTTCCTTAACTGACATGTCGATATTTATTCTTTGAGTCATTTTTATTCTGAGTATGGGAATGCCTACCTCAGTGATGATATATTATTGTACTGTATTTCCTTGTTTGTTGGTAGGTTTCCAACCGACATGTTCCGTGTTCCCTACACACACTCGACAAAGTATTTCAGTTATCACTTTGTTCTAACTTCATACTTTTGGGGGCTCTCTGTTAAACATTATTTTCATCACCCATATGATTGTTAATGATGTAAACCTATCCTTTGTCTTTAGAAGGATCAATTTCCTCAATCCCTAAAGGGGGATGAAGATGAATTTTCCCAGAAAGGTAAATATGATCTTTTACTTTATCAAAAACCTTATAAAAAGGGATTGTCACACCTTTCTTAGCGTTAAGGGTGTGAATATATATTATCTTCGTAGGTTGCACCATAGTGACCTGCGACGTCGTCACAATTTTCTTAGTTCCATTCTCAGTTTGAATTTCTCGAAAGTTCTAGAATATAAGCTTCGAGGGTGAGGTGGAATTCGATCGGTTTGGATTTGAGTCACATCCCTAATCTCTTGGGATGATCCTCACTTCCTCACCCTATCCTTTTCATCCCATAAAATGAAAGGAGTTCTCATGGGGAAAGTTAGTTGTTTTTGGAGCTTGGGAAATTAGGTTGGATTGAGTTGGCTAGATTTTGGTGTGATATTGAGTAATTTTTGTAGCTTTGGGATTTTCTTTGTCAAGATAGATTTTCAGTCTCAGAATCCGTGGAGAAAGAAGTGTGTGGGAACCAAGGAACTGTTGGAAGGGACCGTAAAACATCAAGGCATTGGTTGTATTCTCTTTTTCATATCTTTAATACAGTGATATATTTCTTTCCCATAAAATTGGTCTTATTTTATTGTATGACTCCTTGATCACATACATAGGTTTTGTTGAGTATATGTTGTTGCTTTCACTTCATTGGCTTGTGTCTTTTTACAGGTTCATCATCCCATAAGACTTGGAATGGAGTGAGGATGACACTAGCGAGGAAAAATGACATTTAAAAGGTATGTCATTTATCTTTTGTTACTTAGTATGCTTGATAATTAAAACTTAGGGAAATATTTATATTCTTTCTTTTTTTGTTCTAGTTTCGGGGTGAAACTAGGGAGATATGTTTTTGTCTGCACTTACCTTATTTTCTGATAACAACCCGCATTCCAGGCCATGATACCACAAGGGAATCTCTCGCAGGCTCTCAATAAGATTTGAATGGAACTCTCCCTCACTCTACTCCTGGTAGATATTTTCCTTACACCCACCTAGCTCTATTCTCTTTGATTTTTTTCTAGGTTTTCATACCCAAGATTCCAAGCTCAAGATCCTTTTGTTACTGTGTTTTTTTTTTACATATTTCATCCCTTCTTACCATTTTCTCATTACTTTTCCTGCATGCATTCTCTTGGAAGTCTCTCGACCTATCCTTCTATTTTTTTATGTCAAAAGGGAACTCGTGGGTGCAAGTGGACAATAGAATTGGTACTCTCTTGTACCTTTGGTTGGAAACCTCTTTTGTCCTAGTGAAATTTTCCATATCTTCATTCATTGAGGGTGGTTGGTTTCTCAACCACCAATTCTCCCTCATTAACCAACTTTCCTTGTCATTAGGGCTAAGGATAAGTATGAATATTCCAAAATATCTCAGCAAGGAATTTTGGGTCATCTTGACATAATGAACCGCCTTTATAGATTTCCCATTCCTTCCCTTAGTAGTATCATGGCCACTACTTTGAGGCTTCACCGCCATAGTCAGTTGTTGGCAGTTACAATTAAAAAACAATATTTTTACAATATTTGCATGCCATGGCATGGAAATTGCTAATTATGATTAATTACAAGCCGAAGGAAAAAAGGGTGTTATAATCCCCTCCCGCATAAAGGAACATCTTCCTTGATGTTCTTTTCAACAACACCTTCCATGTCATTAACTTTCCACTACTTCAACAATGTTCTATTCTTCTTGATTTGGTCCTTTCCTAGACTCTTTGCATTTAGCATATGCCTACAATAATTTCAAACAACAAGCATATTAAGTCCAATTTCATGCAAAATATTTTATTTTTGTTCAAGATCAAGAGTAAATATTCACAAATCAACACAATACTTATCTATGCAGTTCATGGATCTACATCCATATGGATATCTCATTAACTTGGCTCACTATTTTCCTTGACATACTCATTGTGTGTATGATCCTAGTCAACAAATGAAAATATTTTAAAGACTCCACTAAGTTCTTTCACATGAGCCATTGAAGTATCCCCTTCCTTGCATTCACTCACCTTTTAGGCTCATGCTCAGGCATACCCTTATCTTCTATAAATTCCCTTAGGTGATCCATCTTGCCTACCAAGGATTTCTCACAGAAGAAGACTTTCAAAGACTTCATTGAGTCTTACAGTTGAAGAATCCCCCAATATTTCTTTTCCGAGGTGTCCCTATGGCTTGCTTTATCGAAAGTGTCCCTTCAACCTGTGTTACCACAACACAAAATTCATATGGATATCATGGCTTATCACAAAGTCCTCATGTCACTAAAGTAGCCATTTTCCATGCTTTCTGGATTTGACAACCAACATCTATCCTCCCCTGACATATCCTTTTCATATCACTTGTATCACATGCATACAGAAATTCATGATATTATTTCATTAGTTTTCAATCAAACTTATTTTCAAATATTTTTCCCATATAATTTTGTAAATCACAATTCCATTTTCGATCTATTCCATACAGGAACCTGATTATGCAATCTTGATATTTATTTCTCGTGGTAGTTTGGATATTTTATAATCATCAAGAATTGGTATTCCTTATGGAGTTACAACACTTCCATATCCAATACCCTTATTCCTACAATTTCAACTTCAATCAACCAAACAGATTTTTAGTTCTCATGAAAATTATATTTTTATTGCACACTTGTAGTTATTTCAAAACAAATTTTAGAATTGTGCATATTAACAATTTCCTCACATTCATCTATTCAATTATATAACGCAAAAGGAAATATCATTCCTTACACATGCATCATTTAATCATACCAAAATTTTGCAAATGCAGTTCAATATTAAGTGAATTTAATCCAATGTGCCAATATCCATGGCCACATTCACATACCATGCACCCTTGCACTGATTTTAGATTACTATTTTTCATGTTAGGCACTCTTTCCATTGTGTGTTGAAACTCAACCAACCTCTCTAACATGGATTCCCTATCCATATTCATTATTACAATAGGATTGTTCGTCCTGCTCTGAGCTAATAATAGCCTCAAATCAACATACATGAAACTAAAAGTTTCCCATGAATGCATTCAAGCATTCTTTCTTCATTGGTGTCCAGGGTGCCAACATTTATGGCAACCCAATTATGCTATTTACCATTCTTTAAATCTAGTATAATATTGGAATATCCTTCTTCCATAATGGGCAATCCATTACCTTCCCTCTCATTTCCTTAATGCATTCAGTCAACGTGATTCTCATGAGCAGTATTGTTCCCAATCATTCTCAATTGGTCAAAGTATTCATGATACTTTGTTTATGAACTTTCTTGTAAGGATCTCAATCATCCTTGGATACTAGAGGCTCCTCCCTCTATCCTTCAGGCTCTTATTTCCCTAATCATACCCTACTTGGGTATCATTGACATACCAAAGCCACTCAAAATCAAATGCATATCACTAAGATAATAAAATATCTTAGAAGGAATTCTTACCGAATCGTTTCATGCCATATGCCACACTAGTATGAAAACATATTTATACATGTTATGGATGCCAACATCCTCTCTTATATTACCTCATTAGTGGTGCTTCATGGGAAATCTCAAAGTCCCTTCATCAATATTTCAACAACAAACTTCTTGTGTTTACCTCTTCCTGAGGTTGTTCACCATTGGCAGATGTCCTTCCCTAACAACTCCAATCCTTTCCTAGACATAACAAGAGTCATCACAATCACAATCATATTAGTTTTCATGTAAACAAAAATGCAAGTTCCATAGTATTTAAATCAATTAAAAAAAATAGATATGTCCTAGCATATCTATATACACTCCATTACATTACCTCAATATTTTTCTGAGTGAAAACATGGAATATTTTAGTTGTCTTTATAATCATGTAGCTATGATCATTCTCATGCCAAAATAATTACATGCATCAATATATTAGTTTCTGATTCCAAAGAAACAACCCAAACAACAAGAAAGGAGTCAAGGAACTCTTCCCTTTTTCCAACTCCTTCTACACATCCCAGGACTTTCAGTTTAGTTGACTTATTCCAAGGCCTCACTGCCTTTACTTAACATGGATCAACCAAGAATGTTCATTTAAAAATACTTATTGCTTTATTTTATCTTTACCAGTAGTACTTGTTTTCACAACTGTTCTTTTAAGGCTTACAACTTTGTTAAGAAAATTAGAGTTTAAAAAATAAGAAAAGTGTTCCTCCTCCTTTCCTCCTTATTTTTTGTTGTAATCTATCCTTTTGGGAATTGTCCTTCTCTATTCCTTGAATACTTTCGGCCAAGTTTCATCTTGACCTTATATGGTAATTCAAAATGCTACAACAACAAGCCTTTAGTTCACAATGAATTATGAACCTGTGCATTCTGTAGATTAATATTAGAAATCAAAATGGTCAACATTCATTTGCATATCCCCTATGCATGCATTATATTTTAGAATCTAATCTAGGATTCTTATATAGACAATCCTTGCAACCCACTACCCAACCTTTAGCAATTATTAAGGTTATAGCTTTTTTCTCATGACAAAATTCTGTACACAATTCCCTCTCATGGAACTTCTTCAAAATGAAACTTTCCTTGTTACATATTCATCACTATATGAAATTAACTCAACCTAGAGTCACCCTCAACTTCATTATTCCAAGGATTTACCCAATATTCCATAAGCAATATAAGCATGCATTCTTATTAAGAATTTCATATTTACATTCAAATAGGCATCCTTATGTTAACAACTTGCTTCCAAGCTATGATTTCATGCATTTAATCGCATGCCTTATCATGTTGTGTGCGTCCACCACCAACACACTCTACAATTTCATATGCATGTTTGTTTTATTTTTCTTTTTATAACTCATGATTTGTTCATGATATTCTCAAAGGAATTCTCTCCTTTCCTTCTATCTAAATCAACAAAGCAGTCTTTCTCCTTTTCCTTTCAACATTTCATATTACCTCTTTCTTTGAGGAGTGGAATACCTCCTCAAGCTATTATTTAAACTGAACAATTCATACCCTTCTACATAGGGTCATCCATGCATCCATGGTATTATCCAATCCAGGAAAGTAAAAATATTGCCTCACATTTCACTTAGTCAAGAAGTATTACCATGTATTTTTAGCACACACACACACACACACACACACACACATCATGCATGTGCATCCATTTCACTTTTCACATTATTTATTCACATTTATTTGGTCTTAATATCATCTTTCACATCGGGAAACCTTATAATGCATTCAATCCATGCACTCAAGCATACACAAACATAGATAAATATCCATCATGCAAGTTCACTACTTGCACCTTTTTCCATGTCATTCACATGCATGGACATTTCAAACCTCCAAATACTTCTTTGAGATATCTTACAGTGATTCTTATGACAAGTATCATAGTATCACTCAACACTATGATGCCCCCTATATTGAGATATTTCATTCATTCACATGGAAACACCCAACAATAATTCACTCTTTCCCTTCTACTACAAAAGAATTCAAATTCATAAATACAAACTAGGTAATCTCAGCATTACCCAAGGAAACAAGTTAGCAATTCAATATTTTCGTGTTCCTCGTTCCATCCTTGTTCAATCGACATTTATCAATGGATTTTTTTCTTAATATCCCCTCTATCTTCTTCTTGAGCATGCACATCCATACCCTCATGACTATCATCCACATCGGGTTGTTAATCTAACCCATCGGTCTTATGAAAACGCCCAAGCATTTCCCTACCATAAACTGGATCAAATCCTTCATTGGTTTATTACAACTTTTACCTCATATGGTTATATGCAAACATTGTCATAAATCTTTTACTTAGGTTGCTATTATCATATCATCATTAGCCATGTAATCTAACACCATTTTTTATATCTAATAACATACTATAACAAGTCAATATGCATGTTATATGCAATATCAATCTGTACCATGTGCATTCCTGCATATTGTCATGCACCAAGCATTTTACCTATGCCTACAGTGTAGATGTATTCCATCTATTTACCTTTGCATTCACTTGCATAGGAAATATTTTAGGTCAACATGTATATACACTCTCTTTAGTACGACCACGAGCTCATAAACTGGCTCATAAAATCAATCCTTTTCACCTCTTTTATGAGGACCATCAACAGTCCAAAGAAATCCTTTTTATTTTCTTAGTTGGGTTATTTCAGTAACAAGTTTCATTCATTACA
This sequence comes from Picea engelmannii, assembly GCA_009831015.1. Taxonomy (NCBI): domain Eukaryota; kingdom Viridiplantae; phylum Streptophyta; class Pinopsida; order Pinales; family Pinaceae; genus Picea; species Picea engelmannii. The sequence continues at coordinate 744,237 of ML784523.1, forward strand.
GGTCAAATATACTGACCTTATACATTTTTGTATTAGTCCCGTGATCATGAGGTATTTTGTATACAAGGTTTAATCTTTTTATTAAAGAAGTAATTATTACTTCTAACGATTCTATCAATCCATACCAAATTCCTTTAAGCACAAGGAATTTTCCATAAGGGTCTTAACCATTATATAATCAACCATATTAATTGCAATAGACTCTTCCTACTCTAGCAGATAGAAAATATTACAGTTAACAAAACAACTCATCACATGTCCCTCGTCTGGGATCATGAAACTTCAAAACATAATTTTTTCCACCTCTACGATTCACATTCAGGTCTTACCATAAATTTTTATCAACATATTCCTACTGATGTAAGAGTAGTTATCAATTTGACAAAATGACAATATAATTCCTCTGTTGAAATTCAATAAGAATTTCCAAGGTACAGTATCAATCTGCAATCCTCCTCCTTAAGGAATTTGTGCAGATAATAAACAACCCTTTAAAGTTAGAAACACCTTTCAACATGCTCATCTTAATCTTGATATACCAATCCCATGACTGATTTAAGGAAAATACAAGCCGAGTGTTTGAAATCTTCTCTGATACCACTCTATAACACACCCAACCCCCTAAGTACCCTTTTAAAGGATGGGGTATTAAAGTTTTGTTTTTTCTTATTCATATCAATACCTCTTCTTGAGGTCACCATTATCTTCTACTCATTAAGAGATTTCCAATGACTATCATCATGCTCAAAACCGAGCTCTGGATCAAAAGTTATGGATTTACAAAGTTCTCGAGCCTCATTGGATAGTGCCACCTCATTACGACATGGCAGCCACGTGGATTCATATCCTAAGTGTCAATCAATGTGGCATAGTTGTGGCTCCGGCATGGTGCTTACCACACAGTTCATCGAATCCTGGTTCCGATCCCACAAAACCTCTAGTCATCATCATTGGGTTTTTATTTCCATGGGTCACAAAGACCCAACCGTAAGTTTTGACAATGATCCTTTAGTTGGGCTTATCCTAGATCTGATGATCCATGTGCCTATCATTCAATGACTCTAATTGATTTGGTGATTCTAAAGCACTCGACACTTAATGCCCACTATTGGACAGGCATTTTGGAAATAATATTCATGAAAATCTGAAGTATGGAAGATGTGTGCAGAAGAAGAAGAAGAAGAAGAAAGACAAGGATGGCTCAAGAGTGTAGATTTGAGGCACATTCATGAGTACAATGTGCAATAAGAAGAATAAAGAAGAGGAATAAAGTAGAAGAATAAAGTAGAGGAATAAAGAAGAAGAATAAAGCAGGGAATAAAGCAAGAGAAGAAAGAGGGTGAAAAGGAAGGATAACAATTTGGCAAACTAAAATAATAAATGTGTGTAAAAGTAGGAAGGCCAGATGTTGAGAAGGAAAAATCAACATGCAGGCATAAAGTAGGAGAAGCACTCAGAAAAGTAAGTAAACTTGAGTTGTCAGGAATTGTAATATGGTTGTGGGATGCGAAAAGTAGGGTTTTAAGCCCTAGAATTCATTTATAAATATGTAATGGGTTGGGGAAAGAGGGGTACTTTGGTTATGTTCGAGAAGAGAATGATATTCTTTTATCCATAGTTACTATTAATTCTATGTCTGAATGTTAGGGAGATGTTGCATAAGGAGAGAGGCTTTCACTGTAGAGTGGCTAGGATAGGTGAAGGAAAATATAACATGATGTATCTTTGTAAGAGTAGTGTGCAAGCCTAAGACAATTACTAAAAGAATAATAAATAATCCAGTCATTTTGGACCTAGCCCAAAGTTGGGTGAACCATGTTAACTACCGTGTTTACTGTCTTTTATGTGATTGATTATGTATACTCTCTTGATGTATGTTAGACTACAATTGTAGTGTCCTCTCTAAAAGAACCTAAAATTAATTAAATTTAATCATAACATTGATTTTGATAAATTATTTACGGTTTTATATTCAACAAACTAACAAACTAACAATTCATGGCTCAACAAATTATAAATGAGGAACATGATATAAAAATCATATATAAAAAAAACATACACAGCTTAGTAAAATAGTGAACCATCATAACGATAATGACATTCCATAATAATGAACATAAATACCTTTCAGTGATTTTGTTTCCCCAACTCCATCTATCCTCATTGCTCTGTCCAAACTCTGATCAAGCTGCTCTACCCAAACCCTATCCAAAATTGAATCTTTCCTCCCAACCAGCTAGGAACAGAGCCTATCCGGCTCCCTAGCTCCAGGATTCTGTAAGGATTCCTGGCCCTCGAGCCCAAAACTCCCAGCAACCAATTCTCCCCTGTAACAGTCCAACAACTTCCTCAAGCCTAAAACCAGAAAATATAGTTTTTCAATCCCTCCCTTGGAAAAATGCTCCAATACAATCTCCTCATCTCCAAAAATTCTCCCTACCCCCAAAATCAAAGTCCCTCTCTCGAATGTCTTTGTCCCCTCATATACCCCCGTCCAGTCACCGCCTCTCCATTCAATGCTAACCACCCCATCCCTCCATTCAATGCCAACCCTCCTTCAATACGTTAAGTTTTCTTTTAATAAAATAAAATTTATTAAGCTTAAATTTGTTACCCAAACATTTAATGAGTTAATTAATTAATTAATCAATTAATTAATATACACTACATAATTAATAATTAATTAATATTATTAATAGATAATCATTAATTAACTAATATACATTAGGACAATTAATTAAACTTAATAAACCTTTAACAATTATTTAACTTTGACAATTAGTTATTTAACTAGGATTGTTACATACACCCACCCTTCAGGAAACTTCGTCCTGAGGTTAAAGTATTTTATGATACAAGGGAAAAGAAACATGGTTCACACATTTATAACAAATAACTAACATTATTAGTAAGTAAGCCAAGAAAACTCATACATACTAGTGTTCATGTGCAAGAAATGCATGTGTAGCTAGTACATACAAGTCTCGTGCATGTACTAATAACAATAACTATCATCTCTATAGTAATTTCCATATGCATCCAATCCATTCAACAAGACTATTTATTTTATAAAAGACAATAAACCAATCAAATGTTTGCGAAATCCTTTAATTACAATTATCTAGCTCAACAATGTTATTTAGACAATTGTAGTTTAGTTACATAATTATGAATATTCATATATACCCATTTTCTTTTCAAAAGGAAAAACAATAAATTCCACCATAAGACAAATCTCCATACACTCTCAACTATTTCTACTCATCCGTCATCCCTAACTTACTTCCATCTTCATTCCTATCCTTCCTCTACTAGACTATCTTGGAGCATCAACTATATTGTCCTAACTCCAAATAGAACCCGTAAGCGGAAGTGACACTATTATGATTAATCTTCCCCAGCAGGCAACTGACAATCATCATCACATGTCTAGGGGAGCGTGAGCTAACACAGTCCTCCCATGACTTCAGGTTTTGGAGGATACATGGTGGGAAATGCCTCCACCCCTCCTAACATGACTAGGGTCCACACCCTACAATGGAATATACAGTGGCACCGTGTTGCTAGGATTTTTGTCATCGTTTATTCAGTTTTGGGCAGTCTCACCACCTGAAATCCTACACTGGTCCACATATCATAGAAATGCATCCAAACCAATATAATTTCAAATACAAAGATTCATACCATATTGTTTCTCGATGAGTGGTCACAACATCCACTTTCATTATCATTATCCTTTGGCTATTTCATAGCCTAATGAACTACAGATTAGTCTATAACACAAACTCATACACATCTATGCATTATTATCATGTAATTACATACAACTAAAATCTCAATTCGGTATCCCCATACCAACAACTTTAACATCAAAGTTTTCAAGTTAGAAATAGATCTCATAATATCCCATAATTCAATTAAAGTTACCCATTCATAGAATTATCATTTACATAATAGATTGCATCATATCCAACATCATTCAAATAACATTTAAACCTTCATAGGATTCTCATTCACCCAATATATCGCATCATATCCATCATCATCAATAACAATTAAACATTCATAGAATTTTCATTCACATAGTAGATCGCATCATATCCAACATCATTCAAATAGCATTCAATCATTCATAAAATTTACATTCTCACAATGTATCGCATCATATCCATCATTATTCAAATACATTTAAACATTCATAAAGATTCACATGTCTTAAAAGTTCAAGTGTATCACTTAATAGTTTCACTGTGAATAGAAAATAAAGGTGTTTAGGCCTTAGGTAATCTTGGCTGTCTAAGTCAAAAGGTGGTGTTACATACACCCAACCTTTGAGAAACCTATTCTCAAGGTGGTCCAAAAAGTGAGGGATAATCTCATCGTAACATCTTGGAATCCTCCCAAGTGGCAGATCCTAGACTAAAATTGTCCCACTAGACCTTAACTTGGTCTACCAGACAGTTCCTAAGTTGTTGGACTCTACGGTCCAATATGCATAACGGTTCTACCATGAGGGTTCCCAAGTCCAATACCTGCAATTCCTTCCAATTTAGTTTATGTGATTCATCAGCAACATAATGACGTAAAACAAATACATGAAAAACATTATGAGTTTTATGCAAGTGGGGTGGCAGTACAAGATGATAGGCAATGGGTCCAATTTTCTCTTGGATTCTGAATGGTCCTATAAATCGAAGTGACAACTTTGTCCCCTTCCCGAACCGTATGGTACTCTTATTAGGATTGATACGAATGAAAAACTGATCTCCCACTTTATAACTTCGATCAGTCCTGTGTGCATCCACATAACTTTTCTATATATCCTGTGCTTCCTTTAGTCTCTTCCTAATTTGAATCACCTGTTCCTCCACCTCTTGAATTAATTCTGGCCCAAATATTACTCAGTCTTCTAATCTATTCCAACTCAATGACGTTTTACATGGCCTTCCATACAGAGCTTCGTAGGGTGGCACTCTGATGGAGCTATGAAAAAATGTTATTGTAGGAGAACTCTACCAAAGGTAGGTACTTATCCCAATGGGTTTGATTATCCATGACATACATCCTAAGAATGTCTTCCATGACTTGATTTCCTCTCTCAGTTTTCCCATCTGTTTCAGGATCATAAGTTGTTCTTAAGTTCAACTGAGTCCCCAACGCTGACTACAAACTTGTCCAAAACCTAGAAGTGAATCTAAAGTCCCTATATGAAATGATCTTCTTAGGTATCCCATGCAAATGGATGACCTCACTTACAAACACATGTGCCACATCAGTGACATCATAAGTGTATCTAACCGAAATAAAATGACCACTCTTGGTTAACTTATCAACTATCACAAGAATGGCATTGTGTCTATGAGATGTGAGCGGAAACCCCACAACAAAATCCATAGAGATGACTTCCCACTTGGACATAGGAACATCATGTGGTTGTACAAGGCCTACCAGGTGGTGGTGTTAGGCTTTCACTTGTTAACACTCTAGGCAATTGGTGACGAAATGGACTACATCGTGATTCATGCCTACCCAAAAGAAGAGCTTTCTCATGTCTTCATACATATTCTTCACACCCGGATGCGCACAATAAAGTTCTCTATGGGTTTCCTTCAGTATGATGCTTCGAATATCCCCACCTTCGGGGACGTACATCCTTCCTCGATATCTTAACAGTCAGTCTGCTTCCAAACTATATCCTTCATACTTTGAATCTAATTTCCTCCCACTCTAGAGGTTTCAAGTAACCTTTAAATACCAACTATCTCCTCGAAGTTGCGTCAACACACGTTCCCTCAGATTGACCTTTAAGGGTACCAAGGAGAAGACACGTGGTCTCCTACTCAAGGCATCTGCAACCACATTTTCCTTTCCCTTGATCCATGAAATACCAAAATCGTACTCACTCATAAATTCACTCCATCACCTTTTCCTGACATTCAGATCCCTTTGAGTGAAAAGATGTTTTAAACTTTGATGGTCCGTTTTGAGCTCAAAGTTTCGCCCCACAAGATAGTGCCTCCAAAGTTTCAGAGCTAGCATTACAGCTGCCAACTCTAAATCATGAGTAGCATAAATTTCCTCATGTTTCTTCAACTTCCTTGATGCATAAGATATCACACCTCCATCCTACATTAGCACGGACCCCAACCCTTGCTTCGAGGCATATGTACAGACCGTGAAGTCCTTTTCCATATCTGGCACTCGCAGAATTGGTGCACTAGTTAGTAATCTCTTAAGCTTGATGAATGGACTATTACATTCTCCTGTCCAATCATACATGACCCCCTTTCACTGCAAAGTGGTGATGGGTTTCGCGATTTTAGAGAATCCCTCCACAAATCTCTGATAATACCCTACTAGCCCCATGAAGCTTCTTACCTCATGGGCATTTTTCGGCACTGGCCATTCCATAATGGCCTTTACCTTTTCTGGGTCCACAAATATTCCTTCACCGGAAATGATATGACCTAAATAGTGGATTTCTTTCTGGAAGAAGGAACACTTCGAAAACTTCCTATACAATTTTTTCTCACTAAGGTAGGACAACACCACTCGCAAGTGTTCCTCATGTTCTCTTTCGTTCTTGGAATAGATGAGAATGTCATCTAGAAAGACTTGTACAAAACGGTCTAACTACTTCCAGAATACTCCATTCATGAGGCTCATGAATACTACTAGTGGATTGGTCAATCCGAAAGGTACTATGACGAACTCGTAATGTCCAAACCGAGTTTGAAAGGCAGTTTTAGGAATATCACCTTCCTTAATCCTTAACTGGTGATACCCTGATCGCAAATCAATTTTTGAGAATACCGCTGCTCCTTTCATCTGATTGAAGAGGTCATATATTCATGGAATTGGGTACATATTTTTCATTGTAGAATGATTCAAGTCCCTGTCATCTATACACAGTCGTAAGGAACCATCCTTCTTCTTCACAAAAATTATTGGTGCACCCCAAGGTGAGACATTGGGCCTTATTATCCCTAAGTCCAGTAACTCTTTCAACTGCATTTTCAATTCACAAAGTTTTGGTGCTGTCATCCGATATGTAGTCTTGGAAATTGGTTCTGCACCAGGTTTTAACTCAATAGTAAAATCAAGCTCCCTCTTAGGAGGTAACCCTGGTAACTCATTCGAAAAAACATCCTTAAATTATGACAATACCGAGTACTAATCCAAGGAGGGTCCCTTCCTTCCATTCACTACTTCCACTACATACAGTCGACACCCTTTCCTCATGCATTGCTTAACCTTCATAGTTGAGATAAAGCATAGAGACACCCATATCCACACACTGCGGATCTCTCCTGGTCTTCCTTCATCGTCGACACAAAGCACCCTTTTTGAGAAACAATCTACCAAAGGTCGATGAGCTTCTAACCAATCCATTCCAATGATTAGGTCATACGTCCTGAGAGAAGTGATGTATACCTTCAACCTAGTAGTACACACTCCCAGGTCTATTAGATAATTATCAATGCTAGGTCCTACTTCTTGATTTTCCCCCGAAGCCATCTCGACTTGTTTAAAGTCATCATGCTCGTAGGATATCAACCCACTCTTTTCTAATGCAGATGGTGAAATGAAACTATCTGTAGCACTAGAATCAAATAAAATCTTAACATTGATATGATTTAGCATACCTGATGACTCCACCACTGTGGATTGATGTTCTTCCTGGTGATTATTAACCGCTGCATAAATATGGTGGCTACCACTTGCTCTTCCCATCGGGGCCTTTCCTTATCTATGCACAAATCCTTATTGTAACTCTGGGCAATCACGCTGGTAATGGGGTCCTCCACATCCCCAACAGGTAACATGAGATTGAACCTGCACACTGTTCTGTGATTGTCTCTGAAATGAGTTCCTTCCCCTGGAACCCCTGCCCCTAATAGCTGCTCCCTGAGATGGCCATGGACCTGCCTGTGTTGTTGGTGATGAATGGGATGCTGCAATCGCTGTCATTAAAATCCCTACGGCTATTGTCCTTGGTGCGACTCTATTACCATATGGAGGTGGCCTTGATCCCCCTCCCCTGGGAAATGTCCTAGGGGCCTTCCCCATGAATCCAGGATGATGCAGAAAGTTCAGTCTCATACCTCCATTTAAGTTCATGTGTTCCTCCACATAACATGCATTTTCCACTGCTTCTACTACTGAAGACGATTTCCACATCCACACCCTAGCCCTTATCTTAGGGTTTAACCCATAGAAAAAGAATTATTCTTGTCGTTGGTCATTATCCATGTATGAAAAATATTTGACCAATTCCATAAACCTGATCTTATATTCTTCTACAGTCCTGTTTCTCTATACTAGAGCATGAAATTCTCCCACCTATTGTTCCTCATAGTAAGCTGGTAGATATTTCCTTCGGAACCTCTCCTCAAAGAGTTACCAAGAGATGGTGTTTGGGGTAAGGTGAAACTGCCTCTCTAGGTTTCCCCACCATCTCAAGGCACTATCTCTCAACTGAAAAATCGCTATCTTCACCTTTGAAGTGGACGCATAGTCTCTTAAGGAAAAACACCTTGTCGTGCCTTCCAACCATGCTTCTGCACGTTCACTTGCATGACCCTCGACAAGCTATGGAATTTTGATCTTCTACAGTTCTCTAGTGATGTCTTCAGGTGGAGGTCTTCCACCTGAATCCCTCTATGCTTCTGGATTACCCATTCCAGATGGTGGGGGCTCCACTTCGATCCCTGTTGGTTGATGCCCCTTTAAAGTCTCATTTATGGCCTCCAAAGAGCGTAGTATGAGAGCTAGTTCAGGCGATGGTGGTGGTGGCGCTGGAGGTCCCTACGACGATGCCCCTCTGCCTCAAATTACTCAAGTCCTAACCATCCTATGGAATTTAATCTGCATCAAACAAAGTTGTCAAGTGAGTTCAAGGACATTTCACATTTGCGCAACTTAAGTTGTTTTCAACTTAAGCTAGAAAATAGGGTTAGGCGTAAGTTTTTTTTTACTTGTTTATAAACAGACATTACTTTGTTTAGGGGAGGTGGCTAGGTTAGGATTAAAGCATCTAAGATTGATGTATTTTCCTAAGAAAACTACTGACTCCCTTGCCTGGTAGCTATGCTAGGATTGCACCATACACTACTACATATTGAAAAATTTGCGACGAAAGTACTCTTTCGTCGCAACATGCAAGAGAAAAAGTTTTTTTTTTTTAAATATACCCCGTGTTCATCGCCATCTCAACGCCTATAGTTTGAATGAACTGTAATGGTCAATGTTCGTCACATAAGCGACGACCTTAGATTGGTCGTCGTATAAGCGACGATAGTTGACCATAATAATTTAGTCAAACTTTACCATTGAAAATGACTTAAAATAAATAGCTGTAAAAATATATATATATTTTTAGGTCACTATCGTCGCAATTGTGATGATGGTGACCTAAAATTGGCCTATAAATATTTGACTATTTGAATATGTTGCGACAATCTTTTTATAACAACGATGGTTCCGAAAGGGTATTTTTGTGCGGAAAAATGTCGCAGAATGTTGTTAGAGGTGGGGAAAAAAGTAAAGTGGGTGAAAAGGGTGATGGTAGATGTTATTTCCCTTGTAAAAAATGTTGCCTCAGACGTCCCATAAGAATTTTAATAGCAACAGCTACAAAACATTGTAGGAAATATGGTCACATTGATGGAAGATCGAATGAATATTGTACCATGGTAATTAGTTATATATTTATTATCTTTTTTTATTTTTTCAATTTTATATGAAATTATATATATGTATATATATTGTTTGAATGTTTGTTATAGTATACACTAATTTTGCATGATTTTTTGTAATTATAAAGTTAGAGTTTCCCTCTAACTTTCCGCAGAATATTGCACCAAGTATTAGTAGAAATGATGTTGTACAAGCTGAGGAACATCATCATGACCAAGCAAATGAGGATCTCATGGAAGAAGATGATGGGACAAATAAAGTTAATGATCCCATGGAAGAAGATGGTGGGACAAATCAAATGATCCAAGATTTGTTTTCGCCGGATGAGGATGGGGAAAATGCTGGTATTTATGATGAACCTCTATTAGAAAAGGCAAATAAACGACTTTATGAAGGATCAAGAGCAAATCTTCTCTCCGCTACATTGTTGCTGGTGAACTTAAAGGTTATGAATAATTTGTCGAACACTTGTATGACACATATAATAAGGTATGTAATATGTTTCATCTCATATTGTACATAAATGTTGATTTTTTTATATTTGTTTTTAGTGTTAATTAATGTGTAAAATAATAATGCATTTTTTATGATTAATATTCTTACATTAACTAGTTGTTTGTTATGTTGTAGATTGTTAGGTGAATTTTTGTTACCATCGTCAAATATTTTACCTCGCACACATCAAGGTTTGCATGCCATTATGAAAGACATTGGAATGGATTATCAAACTATAGATGCATGTCCTAATGACCATATTATATATTATGGACAACATGCTTCAAAAACCAAATGTCTGCAATGTCTTATCAGTAGATATTGAACTTATCAAGTAACAAAAAGGGTGCCTCGAAAGGTTCTCCGTCATATTCCCATAATTCCACGTTTGCAGCGATTGTTCAAGTGTGAAAGCATAGCACAATTTATGGATTACCATGCACGTAACATAAGTGAACATGATGTTCTTCGAATGCCTACCGATGGTTCTACATTTAGGGAAATTGAGGAAAAACGGGTAGATTTCAAAGATGAACCTCGTAATGTTAGGCTTTCATTGGCAGTTGACGGTGTTAATCCATTCGGAGAGCTTAGGTCTATTTACTCAGTGTGGCCTATTTTTTTTATCAACAATAACATTCCTCCTTGGATGTCAATAAAGAGGGAGCACATAATGTTGACAATGATTGTTCTAGGTATTTGTTTACATTAATTTTTGGAATTTAACATTTTCATTTGTTTCAATTTTTGCATAATATCTTTTGTTTATTTATTTAATTATATATATTACATGTTATCATTCCTTTAGTAATTATGTGTAATTTCAAACAATTAGGTAAGTACCAGGTTAAAGATATGAATGTATATATCGAGCCTCTTATCGACGAGCTACTAAATTTATGGGCTGGCATCACAATGTATGACATATGTAAACCAATAGGGGAGAAGAAATTTAAATTCCGTGGAATACTTTTATGGACAATTCATGATGCCCCTGGACTAACACATTTTTGTGGTATGTATAAG